>JAJHSJ010000459.1:0-43955 GCA_021015155.1 Magnolia officinalis | reverse complement strand
TTCGGCCTGTTCCTCCAGTTAAGCATGTAGCGCCCGTTCCTTCAGTTGCTCTAGTTCCCCCACTGGTTCCCCCTCTTCAGCCTGCTGTTCTGGTTACAGAGGCTCCTGCTTCGTCAGCCGCACCTGTACCTCCGCCTGAGGGGAGTGTCACTCCTACTTTTTCGACAGTACCTATAGGAGCTGAGCATTTTCAGCAACTGATGCAGCTGTTTGCTACCGCATTGCAGACTCGTCAGCTTGCGGCCTCTCCAGTTTCTGATCAGGGTGATTTGCCTCGCGCTAACGTTATTTTCAAGGAGTGTAGACAGCATGACCCTTCGAGATTCAGGGGTGAACCCGACCCATCTGCCGCTGAGGCATGACGCATCGAGATTATGAGGATTTTTGACACTATGCAGTGTCTAACCGATCAGAGGGTATCCCTTGCGACCTATCTCCTTCAGGGTGAGGCCCATCATTGGTGGTCGTCCGTATCCAAGATGGCTCGGCCGGATTTTGTTTGGACATGGGAGGAGTTCGTGGTCCGTTTCAATAAGATATTCTACCCCGAGCACGTTCAGATTCAGAGAGCGATCGAGTTTGAGACCCTAGTTCAGGGTGATATGTCAGTATCTTAGTATGAGGCCCGTTTCTTGGCCTTGTCTAGATTTGCTGCTCATCTCACCAGTGATGAGAAGATGAGGGCCCGTTGTTTTGTGATTGGCTTGCGTCCTGCCCTTCGTAGCCTTGTGGTAGGGCATTGTTTAGAGACGTTCGACTATGTCGTTCATCGGGCACTGGTTTATGAGGAGGACTGGGCTATGACCCAGAGATCGAGAGAGCGGAGTTTCGATGGAGACCGGAAGAGGAGAGCACCAGCTAGCAGTTCCAAGCAGCACCGTCAGCAGAGAAGGAGGGGCAGATCAGAGTTTCGGCAGCCTACGGCTCAGACAGTAGCTTCTTCATCATCATCAGCACTGCCAGCCACTTCATCTTCCGGCCCCTTTTCCGGTGTTTGCTTCGGTTATGGACAGGCCGGGCATCAGAGGCATGATTGCCCTCTCCCCATACAGCAGCAGAGGTCACCTCAGTTACCTCCTCCTCATCCTCCTTAGCAGCAGCAGCGAGCACAACTTCCAACTGCCACTCCTAGGGCTCCTCCGTAGCAGCAGAGCAGCCAGGTAGACCTCCCCAGCAGAGACAATAGCAGCAGTAGCAGTAGCAGATGGGATATCCGTATGTCCAGTCCCTGGGTTGATGTGTATTGTAGCCCAGCAGGCACAGACTCCGGATCCACATTCTTCCGGTTTACTTCCCTTACCAGCTCAGGGCCAATTTTATTCTGCGCGGCAGGCGCCAGGCCAGGATCAACAGTCATCGACCGGCGGAGTCGTTAAGGGTATTCTTCTTACTTCTGCTTACGTTGCGCATGTTTTATTTGATTCTGGTGCCTCCCATTCTTTTATGGCCAAGCATTTTTGCCAATCGACCGGTATTCCATCGGAGTCCGTGTCTAAGGCCTTGGAAGTTTCGACTCACATGGGAAAGTTCGTCATGTTGACCCGTCGCTGTCCTTCTTGCCCGGTGTTAGTGGGCGATATGTTCCTTCCTGCCGATCTATTCGTGATGCCGATGACAGGATTTGATGTTATTCTGGGTATGGACTGGTTTGTGGAGTATTGTGCCATGAGGACAGTTACGTTTCACATTCCTGGCTTGCAAATATTCTAGTTTGTAGTCGAGCTCAGAGGAGAGCTGTTGTCTAGTTTCATGGCTTTTATCGTCGAGGATTCTGTGGCAGAGTGTATTGAGTAGCTGCCAGTTGTCTATGAGTACCCGGATGTGTTCAAGGAGATCTCGGGTTTGTCGCTGCGTCGGCAGGTTGAGTTTCAGATTGATTTGGTGCCCAGTACCTCGCCTATCTCAAAGGCCCCCAACCAGATGACACCATTGGAGTTAGGGGAACTGCAGGAGCAGTTGGATGAGCTCCGCGAGTTAGGTTTCATTCGTCTCAACAGTTCGCCTTGAGGAGCCCTGGTATTGTTCGTGAAGAAGAAGGATGGCTCGTTGCGGCTCTGTGTAGACTATCGTGAGCTCAACAGAGTCACCATCAAGAATCAATACCCGCTTCCACGTATCGATGATCTGTTCGACCAGTTGCATGGTGCACAATATTTTTTCAAGATAGACTTACGCTCCGGTTACCATCAGATTCGGGTCCGAGAGGAGGACATTCCGAAGATGGCTTCCGAATGCGCTATGGTCACTTTGAGTTTCTGGTCATGCCGTTCGGACTGACCAATGCGCCCGTCGTATTCATGCAACTGATGAACGAGGTCTTCCGGCCGTTCCTTGATCAGTTCGTGGTGGTATTCATCGATGATATTCTTATATATTCGAGGACTCGGGAGGACCATGTTGAGCACGTGCAGATTGTGCTGGAGACCCTCCGTGCCCACCAACTGTATGCAAAGCTGGAAAAGTACGAGTTTTGGCAGGAGGATGTGAAGTTCCTCGGTCAAGTGGTGACGAGGGAGGGTATCGCTGTGGACCCCTCGAAGGTGGATGCAGTGTGTCAGTGGGGCCAACCCACGAACGCGTCTGAGATTTGTAGCTTCCTTGGTCTAGCGGGATATTGTCGACGATTTATCCAGGGTTTCTCTCGTATTGCTGCACCACTAACCCGGTTGACACGGAAGGGCATCGAGTTCATTTGGAGTGACTCCTGCGAGGAGGCATTTACGGAGTTGAAGGACCGCCTCACGTCCGCTCCTGTTCTCACTCTTCCTGATGAGAGTGAGGGTTTTGTTGTTTTCATCGATGCCTCTAGAGTTGGCTTGGGTGCTGTCCTGATGCAGCACGGGAAGCTAGTGGAGTATGCCTCGCGCCAGCTCAAGGTCCACGAGCTGAACTACCCCACCCACGATTTGGAGCTTGCAGCGGTCGTCTTCGCACTGAAGATGTGGAGGCATTATCTATATGGGGTCAGGTTCGAGCTCCTCTCGGATCATAAGAGCTTGAAGTATCTATTTTCGCAGTCCGAGTTGAACCTGCGTCAGAGACGATGGATGGAGCTGTTGAAGGACTATGGTTTTGATCTTCAGTACCACTCGGGCAAGTCGAACATGGTGGGGGACGCGCTCAGCCGTCAACCATAAGGCCTGGTGGCACAGATGATGGTGCGAGAGTAACAGATGCTCGAGGATGTTTCAGAGTATGACTTTGAGTTCGGTCTGCAGTCTTCCATTGTTCAGCTTTCGAGCTTGTCAATTCAACCCTCTTTGGTGGCTAGGGTGATCAAGGCTCAGCAGACGGACGAGTCACTTCAGGAGTACTAAGCAGAAGCCGCATCCGTGGAGTAGTCAGATTGGTAGATTGGTTCCGAGGTGGATTACACTTTAGAGGCCGATTGTGTGTCCCGGACGTGCCATAGTTGCGTCATGATCTGATGACCGAGGCACATCGATCGAGACTTACTATCCACCCGGGCTCCATGAAGATGTATCGTGATATGATGATACAGTACTTTTGGCAGGAGATGAAGCACCAAATTGCTAGTTTTGTGGTCGAGTGTGACATATGCCAGCATGTCAAGGCCGATCACCAGAGACCCCCTGGTCATTTGCAGCCGTTGAGCGTTCCAGAGTGGAAGTGAGAGCACGTATTGATGTACTTCATCGCAGGTTTGCCGAGGACTCAGCGCGGCCATGATACCATATGGGTTATTGTCGATCGTCTGACGAAGTCGGCTCATTTCATTCCAGTGCGTGCTTCCTGGTCAATGTAGTGGGGCCCACTGGTGTACCCGATCACATCATTCAACCTTTAGGTTAATCTCAACCGTTGATCAACAAGGCCCACCTTATAGGATTCTTACAACACACACCCATGAAAGCACATCTATATGCATCCACAAGTACCAAACTGGCTCACGTGCCAGTTGAAGAGCCGCTCATCTGCTTGTTTGTGCCCTAGCTCAATAATAGCATGGTCCATCCATAAGTTGGCCGCACGTGTGTAAAGAAAACAGTGTTAACAATCAGGCCAGCAGTTCACACACGTGTGGCCTAGCCAATTGAAGAACCCGCGCGCCTTGCTCTTTGGTCCGGACACAAACACGGTGGAGACAGCCATATAACATGTTAATCGCCTCTACACGTGTGCCAACTTTGGCTTAGTCGTTGAGATGTTCACATCTGATGATGGACGGAGTGGATGTCATACAGACAACATGGCGGGCCCACATAGCTAAGGAACTTGGCTGCTTGAGAACCATCTCTTAGACATTAGCATTTAGCACTGGATAGTTTCTCTGTTGTTTTTAAGTGGACCAGAATCCTTTGCAACACCTGTTATACACCAGGAATTTTTTTCCCATTGAAGTTCAACCAATGGGTCTACTAATTCCTCGCTGTTGATTTGTAACCGTCAAAAAGTACCGTGATCAACGACGAGGATCACCCCACCAGTGTGAGTGACCACCACATACCCACCATGGTGGGACCCAATTGATGAAAGGTTGGGATTTTGTACAGTGTAATACACATTCACATTAACAGAAATTGAATGGTTGATTACTAACATGACACAGAAAGCACAACTGGATCTTCTCTCTAACACAAACAAACATGGTTCAATACACATGCATTCACATGAATATAGAAAACTCACGTAAAATTGTCAGCCGTCTCAACGTTCTTATTACATCAGAAGAAAGGTGGACTAAAAGTCAGCCCGTATTATTCAAACCAGTTCCTCTAACGAAACAAGGCTCATGAACGTCATAGGTAAATCTAGAATAATGAAAGAAGGGATTTCCCAAACTTTTCTTTGGCATCCTTATCAAAGGGATCATCACCCAGGTACATGTGAAAGTAGGCCCTGCATATCAGCTCACTCTCCACGTTGCTTACCACCTCGTCGTTCACTGCAGCCCACCAGCAAATCCACACATTTAGTACAATGCTCTGATGGCGATGTTCAGGATAAATCTTACCCGTCCGTCCGTTTTGCCGGCTCTCCAAAATTGAAGTGGGCCACAAGATATGAAATAGTGTGGATCGATTAAACAGAACTATTGAAACATTTGTGGGGCCACATCAGTTTTGAATCCAGCTAATATTTGTATTTTCTGTTTATCATAGTGACAACGACCTTCTCGATGATTTTGATGGCATATAAACATTCGTGGGCCAGTTGAGTTTTTAATTTACCTCAATTTTTAGCTCATGTCCTAACATGAGCGGACGAAACAGATGGACGGATAGATTTTGCATGAACATTGCGGCGGACCCTATGTAGGGCCCATGTGGTACTCTATAGGCCTTATCTTCCTTGTCCCCCTCATGTTCGCTGTGGAAATCAAGTTGATCAAAGACAGGTGGGGCGCACCTTAGGGACAATTTCAAATCATGCCTCAAACCTTTAATTCACGTGGCATGGCCCACCTGAGGACTGAGGACTGAAACAGCCTGATTTTTTGTCTCTTCATCCTAGTGGGGCGTATATGAAGAATGGCTTGGATAAATATATATATATATATATATATATATATATATATATATATATATATATATATATATATATATATATATATATATATATAACGTGGTGGGACCCACAGACCTCTAGGGAGGTTTTATTGGTTTGGCGCTCCATATCCCAACTGTCTTCTGTGGTTTGACCCACCTTAGTTTATGTTTTTTTTTTTTTTTTGCCTCTCTGTCCTAACATTGAAAAATTGACCCCACTTGGACGGAGCAGATTTGATTGGTTGTAAGAGGCTAGTTGATTTAGCTAGGAGGCTGGCATATCTGGGCATGGATAAACCTCTATCCGTTATGGCCACGCACGTTTGCAACAAAGGCGCCTTCTTCAACCAAGGTGCATGCAAAGATACATGCGAGAGATGGTGCGTTTAAAAAATAAAAAATCAATAAAAAGAGATGGTGTGTTTCTCTCTCCTAATTACCTTTTGTTTGGAGAGTAAATCGCGGAAGCCTCGTTATCTCTATCACGGAACCGGTGGTTAGCTTGATGTTATCAGATGCTGCTCCCATTACCCTGACCATACCATGCAACACAGCTGTTATTATTATTAAGGGAAGTGGCACGTGCAATGCACGTGGAGAAGGTTGGACAACTCGTCTGGTCCCGAGTTGAGTCATGACTCGGCTGGTGCTGGCATGACCCAGCCAGGCGACTCATGACGTCGTCGAGCCACTCAGGTCCGATCGAGTCTGAGTTTTACTCACATGAGTATTAAAATCAATGGTAGAGCATAGACGGTTAAAGAGTTAAAGAGTAGAAAGAACAGATAATACTTGTTAATGAGGTTCTCGTCCTTTCGACCTCCCGTCAGCTTCTTAATGGATGCTCCAAGGCCTTCATCAAAGTTCTTCTTCACCATGTTCATGGTGAGACCAGCAAAGACGATGATCATCCTCACCATCATCCCCATATCGCTGTCGATCACCAGATCGTACATTTCTTTTGTGGGTTTCTTGGGTGGGCCACCCGCGATCCTCGAACTCAGAAGCTCCTTCAATTTCTCGTTGTCTCCATATATCCCTGCATGACCCAAGAAAAACACAACATCTAAAATCAATATCCCCATCAATCAATAGACTAACTTTATTTCGGGTTTCGTTACCATACCGAAGGCGTAGATCTTCACACCAAGGCCTAGAATGCTCTTCTTCCTCATGCCCACCGAATTCAGCCGCTTCCCATCGTGCAGCTTCGTGGGGAAAGCCACGCCGGTCTTGGGCTCGACTTCAGTTGGTATCTTCTCTTCTTCCACGTGTTCCTCCTTCGGTGCAATCTCCGCAGCCTTTTCCTCTTCGGGTGCAACCTTCTCGCCCTCTTTCACGTCCTCCTTGGCCTTAAGATCTTTCACTTCTTCTTTTGGCACGGACTCTTCAACAACGGGAGCCATCTCTTTGGGTTAGAGAAGAAGAAGAAAAGAAAGTAGATTGCACTTTGGGTTTGAATGATGTTTCCATATACGTGTGTGCATGTATTTATACAAGTGTAAGAGCTAGCTACCGTTGAAGTTTGGAAAGGAGATGTAGCGAGCATTTATTTGACTGTCGGACGTGGAACATTATGGTTTGTCCACGTGGAAATCAGACATTCGTCACTTGATGATAATTATAAACATCGGTATTTGTAAACTTGTTGCGGAATACGTCGTAGGTTGATTGGATGATGCCCCATAAATGTCCACGCGGCGCCTCGGTGGATCATTGATGTGGGGTCCACTGTGATATATTTTCCTTATATCCATGCCGTTCATCAATTTCTCCAGCTCATTTTAGGTTATAAACCCAAAAATACAGCAGATTAAAGTCTCAGTTGGACCACACTACACGAAGTAGTGGTGATCGAATGCCTACCATTCAAAACTTCTTAGCGGCCACTGGAATGCTTATTTACCATCTAACCTGTTGATAAGGTCACAAAGACCTGGATGAAGGGACCAAGAAAATATAAGCTTGATCCAAAACTTAATTTTGTCGATCCCAATAAGTTTTTAATGGTAATCACCACTGCTTTCTATGATATGGTCCACCTGAGATTTGGATCAGCTGTAATTTTGGGCTAATGCCAGAAAATGAGCTGGAGAAGCGGACGGACGGTATTGATATAAGACAAATACATCACGGTGGGCCCCTCAATCAGGGATCCACCCAAGCCGCGTCCCATAAATGTGGATTCACACATCTCAAGGAAATAACGATCAATATGTTTATCTTCGCATTACATGTAGTGAGTTCCAAGAGAAAAACATTGATGCTGTGGCAGGGTATGACCATCTAGTCATGAAGGTGAACACTGTAAATTTTGCCTACATTTACCACCGTAGAATCTGTTTTAAATTAGGTGGGCCACCGTAGGATAGAATATAATCACAACTCGCCTATTGGTAGTCACCAAATGCATGGTTGGTCAATGGCATCATATTATTTATTCATTCTTGTAGTGTGGGGTTTCACAGTGCCAGGGGGCAATTTTAAGGAAGCGGATTGCGTCCTGCCCCACCTGTACGGAAATTGGTCCCAGGCAGGGGCTGTGTGGGGCCACGGTGATATTAGGTTTTATCCAGACCGTTCATCCTTTCTTGCAGATCATTTTAGGGTATGAGCCTAAAAATGAGACATCCAAGGTTCAAGTGGTCCACACAGCGGATATTGAACACCCACCGTTAAAAACTTCCTGGGGACACAAGTTTTGGATCAAGTTGACATTTTTGTTTAGCCTTTATCCACGTCAACGTGACCTTATGAACAGGATGGATGGCAGATAAACATCCCGGTGGTCCTAGAAAGATATCAACAGTCGGTGTCATTATCATCGCTGCTTCATATGGTGTGGTCCACTTGAGCTCTGCATCTGCCTCTTTTTTAGGCTCATCCACAGAGCACTTGGACCGATTACATCTCGGCGGGGAAATGACGCAATCCGCCTACCAACATTTAACACCAGATTAAAAATTCCATATGTAGTAAGGAACTCATCAACAATTGTTCATGAAATATTCAACCCACCACCTACATCAGCCTTGTGTATGACCTATTCTTATACGCTGAATCCATGGAACCATCAATCGATCCCGTCCACTATTATGTGCGAGAACCATAGGGAAAGGAATGTCACGCCCTAAACTCGGAAACCGGGCTTACAGAATTTCTGATCGTCAAATCCGGTGTCGACTGCCTCCGTAGTACTCCATTCTCGACTCTCAGCGCCCATACGCCAGATTCCGATCCTAAGATCCTACAAGGAGGATTTTCCAACGTACATTTATCTCGTAAGAAGCATAACCACAAGTTTACCCAAATCACAAAGGCAACATCATCATCACATATCCATTAATATAAACAGTTGAATACATTGCTGAAAGGGAAATACATATATCGATAATCAAAGCTCCAGAAGACAGTTGCGCGCTTCAAGCTCAACGCTGCTGCAACTTAATGCCACCTGCACGCATCTATCGTGCATAAGTTTATAAAAAGCATAGAAGGTGGTGTAAGTGTGTGCGCAAGGTAAGTGTCAAGTATGCAATATTAGAGCAATGCAGAAATATGCCGGTAAGTCCATAAATACCATCAGCCTTATCCAGGCTATGTGATGCAAAAACATAATAAGCCAATATCATATACTGAGGAAACAATGTAGATCAGTTATACAATGCGGAGATAGTGAGCCAAATATCATATACTGAGGATATAATGCAATATATAAATCCTGATGAATCCATGAATACCGTCAACCTCATCTAGGACTATATAAATGCAGAAACATAGTAACCCAAAATGTCATATGCCGTTGATGTAATGCAATACACGGTGCGAATGAAATGACCAAGTTGGAGTGTGAAGTGAGGATGATAGTACGTAGTATCGCAGGCTATGGGGTCCATCACAAGGGACTTCTATCCAAACTAGTCTCATACCTAAACTTGGATAGCTAGACTCAATGTAGTAGACTCCTGATCTCAGGTTGGTCGCGCGCCCCAACCGAAATCCTGGCCATTGCGAAGGTACACATAACAATTAGTTGCGCACTACTAGCCCGAGTGGATAGTGAATGAATGAATGAATGAATGAGTAAAATGATGAGTATACAACTCCTGCTCAATAAGTCCATATATCAGTACCGTACATCGCTGGGATCATCACCGGGGTCTAGTACACTCCACACTGACTGCCGCCTCCCTAGTTGCACAACTCAGCGAGTGGAAGAGACCACACTATCCGCCTGACCAGTAGTCTGTCAATACCTACACGGCTCGTCGATAGCGGACCCATTTGTGAGCTGGCCAAACTCAGCCTATCTTACAGCCCCCTCACTTAGGCGGATAAGGCCATACCCCCTTCCAACCGACTACGATACAGTGGGAGACACGGCCTATTGGTATTCGGAACTCGGGTGCTTATGTATTAACTCGGTCTAGACGTTGGAGCGTTCCCTGACCATGGAGGTTTAGGGACTTTCACCTAGGGACATCTATAACACCTCATGTAGAAAAAGATTTTCGGTGTCCCATCTGGCCATCCACGATATGCCTGTGGAGGCTACGGCCCTGATATCGCTAGGGCGTATAGTAGTCACATCTTAAAATGAAAGATGCATGAGTCATACCATCTAGTCATGCATCAAACCTACGTGTACCGCACACTCATGTGGGGCAACTCCGTCTCTTAGGAAGTCCCATAATAATCCGTCCAATGGCATGTGCTATGATCAATCACTCATCATATCAAGCATATATATGATGTGCATGGGCATGGATCGTGGAGCTATACTAAGCATGTTATATATGATGATGTAATCTCCTCATGTCAAGGATGGGCCTAGACAGCCTACTCATATCAAGAATGGGCCTAACGAGGCGTAAGGGAAGGTCACAATGTGGACATTTAACCATCAATGTGGACATTCAACCAACATTGCTCCCAAGGAGTGGCCTCATAGGGCCAAACATATAGTGGGCCCATAACCTTACACAAGGGCCTAATATACATCACAATGGACCTCACTCAAGGGCCACATATACATAACAATGGGCCTCATCACATAGGCCTCGCATACATCAAACTGGGCCTCATCATATGGGCCTCATATACATCAAGCGGGCCACATCGCATGGCCTCGTATACATCAATGGGCCGCATCGCATGGGCTTCATATACATCAATGGGTCGCATTGCATGGGTCTCATATATATCACAATGGGACACATCCATGGGCCTCTCATACGTCACATCGGGCTTTATCATATGGGCCAATACACATCACATCGGGCCTGATATCTGGGCCTCAAATACATCTCAATGGGCATCATGCCTGGGCCCCAATTACATAACATCGAGCCTTATCAAATGGGCCGCATCGCATGGGCTTATCATATGGGCTAATATACATCAATGGGCCGCATCGCATGGGCTTCATATACATCAATGGGTCGCATTGCATGGGCCTCATATATATTACAATGGGACACATCCATGGGCCTCTCATACGTCACATCGGGCCTTATCATATGCGCCAATACACATCACATCGGGCCTGGTATATGGGCCTCAAATACATCACAATGGGCCTCTCACCTGGGCCTCAAATACATCTCAATGGGCATCATGCCTGGGCCCCAATTACATAACATCGGGCCTAGTGGGCCGCACTATGTGGGCCACACAAACATTATATTGGGCCGTACTATGTGGGCCACACAAACATCATTTTAGGCCGCACATACGGGCCACAAATACATCACAATGGGCCTCAACAAACGGGCCATAAATACTTCACATCGGGCCACATGGATGGACGACCTAAATGAAATAGATACATCAGTGGGTCCCACATTTAGCCTTTGGACGGCGTGGATATAACACGTATAGCATGGATACAAAATATCAGGTGGACCCCACTACCGCTGGACAGCGCAGATAAAATACATACGTTATGGTGGGGTTTACATCCAGAAAATGGACGGACGGCGTGGCTGAAACACGTATATCATGGATAAAATACATCGGGTGGACCCCACTGCCGCTGGACCACGCAGGTAGAATATATAAGTTATGGTGGGGTTACGTCCAAAAAATGGACGGACGGCGTGGCTGAAACACGTATAGCATGGGGGCCCACGTCCAGAAAATGGACGGACGGTGTGGCTATAGAATACATACAATCAAGGTAGGACCCACCGTCCAGGAGCTGGACGGTGTGGGTATATGACACATATATCAAGATGGGACCCACAGTTGCTGGATAATGTGGATGAAGTACGTAATGGTGGGTCCCACTTGAAATTTAGATCTAACTCATTCTCTTTGGAATGCCATAAAACGACCACTACAATTGATTGGACGGTACAGATAACCCACGCACATGAAGGATCCCACCGTCCAGATGGATGGTGAGGATAGAGCACATATATCACAGTGGGTCACACCGTCCCACATGTAGGGACGGTGTGGATATAATACATATCTCAAGTGGGTCCCACGTGCATGGATAGAACACTCACATCAAGTGGAGCCACGTGGATGGCCCACCAGCTGGGAGACCCAGCTGCTATTGCATTCCCAAACGTCCAGGCCTGCTGGATGGCCTGGATGAAACACATATCATTGTGGGGTCCATGCACGGACAGTATGAATATAACTCTTATATCATGGTGGCCCCACCGTCCAGCAGCTGCTGGACGGTTGAGATATACAATACATACATTGAGTGTGGGCCCCACCGTCCAGCAGCTGCTGGACGGTTGAGACATACAATACATACATTGAGTGTGGGCCCACGTCCACGTGTGGACGGTGTGGGTGATGCACATACATCACGTGCGGCCCCACGGGTTGCATATAACGTAAGAGGTGGGTCCCACCGTCCCAGACAGTGGACGGTGAGGATTAAAGCATACATCATGGTGGGTTATCCACCGTCCAATCCACTGGACGGTGGATGAGAGGGATGAAACACTACATCATGGTGGGGTCCACACGGACCAAGCTGCTATTTGCTTTTCCTTCAAATAGGCAGCTAGTAGGTGGACGGTCTTGCTGCTGCTGCTGAGGTGCAGCCCACCAGATGGCTGGATCTGGACCGTCGGGTCTGGACGGCTAGGGTATAGAACACATACATCAAGGTGTGGTCCACAAATGGGGGGTCCACATGGCTGGAAATCCAGCCTATATTGGTGTGTTCCCCACCATCCAAGCCTGTCCAAAAACGGGCAGCAAGATGACCCCGGACAGTGGCAGCAAGAAGAGAGAGAGAGAGAGAGAGAGAGAGAGAGAGAGAGAGAGAGAGAGAGAGAGAGAGACGGCGAGGTGGAGGGACCTCGCCACTATGGGCCCCTCAATACATGCATCAAATGGGTCCCACCACATGTGAGCCCTCAAATCATCAAGATCAATGGTGGAAACCCTGAGATCACCCACTGATTTCGTTCTTTCTTGGCTCCTTGGACTCCTAAACTCCTTGGCTCTCTCTTTGATGAAGGTTGATGAAGTATGGATGGCTAGGATGGGAGATTGGGTGGTAGGAAGTGGGCCACACCTAGCTTCTCCTCTCCTTAGGAATTTGTAACGTCTCGAAAAAGTCCGTACAAAGACTCGAGTACCACCTCAGGCAGAAATCGCACAGGATTAAATCCTTTAGAAATTAGACGAAGATTAAATAAGTGTTAAACTATATTCCCTGTGAGATTAACACTAATCACTTTAAATACGATCTGTAAGACCGAAATGAGTAGAACAGTTAGTGCTACATTCCCTTAAAACTTAGGATCCATCTTTAAACCCGGTTGCTCTCGGGAGCACCTTGAAACTCCGTATCGGACCTGGACAGCACGTCGAAAGTCCGATGACTGCGAAACTATACCGTTATGACCACCTTACTAGGCTTGACAAACCATCTCGAAAATCAAGTCCTGACTGTGTCCAGAAACGCACAACTTGAGCCCGGAGCAAAGTGTGTGAGAAATGCGAATATCTTTAGCAAACGTGCACAGATTTAAGTGAATTCAGTCGTTCACTTGCAGGCCAAATATAAGGATTCAAACTGTCAGAATCTGACCCAATTACACCCTCAGATCAGGGGAAATTTTCAACACATGTCAGTGTACTTGTGAACCCTGATCGAATACCGGTGACCGTTGAATTGAAATTAGTCCGCCACGGTCGATCTGTAAATCCGATCGGAACGAAAACTTAACTCGGCCTACATCCAATGTCAGGGAGCTTAAGTCCGACCGCATGCAGAAAAGGGGCCTCCAGAAGTGCTCCGTTGGATCGAAACAGCCCCGATTTGGTTATAACCTAGGTATACCATGGCCCTGGGGCCATTTCAACCAGTTCTGGGCCTATATAAGGGCCTTAAACCCTCTCTCTCTCTCTCATGCCATACGAATTTCCAACCCTAAGAGAGAGAAAAGAGGAAAAGGGAGAAGGAAAGAGAGAGAAAGTGAGGAAGAGAGTTAGAGTTGCTCCTGGGATTCGATCCCTGCCGCTCCACGTGCTTAACCACCACGTTTGTATCGCTAATACGGCGATTCCAATTTCGTACTTGGGTAAGAAATCCTACCCCTAACCTGTTTTGGAGATTCAAATAGTAGAGATGATGAAATAGCTGACCTATTTCATGCTATAGGTGGCCTTCATGCCGTAGACAAAGACTTGGTGTTTAAACTAAGTCTGTTACTCGTTTACCGGTGAAAGATGCACACTATAAATGTTTAGGTTATGGTTTTCAAGGCTTTCAATGTCAGTAATGATTTATGACTGACTTGATTGCTATCACACATGCTTAGATACGATGTAATCCGTATATTACACATATATATGAGCTATGTTGAATATAGTGCACTCCATGTGTTTGTTGAGATATCTAAATGAGTATGGAAGTATGATTTGTGCTTAACATGATTATTGATCGAGCATGCATGATTGTTGTATGTATGACAACTCCTATGTGGAAGGATTTGCTATAATATGTATTTTAGCTAATTTGTTTCATGTACGTGATATGAGTAGTCTAAGTGTTTGATAAAATGCATGAATGAGAAAATGCTTATTGCCATGTATTTGATGAGGGTGTTGAGACAGGATTCTCAATCACCTTATCTATAGTTACAGTTTCCGTTATGTAAACTACTTTACTAATATGTGATTTATGTATGAAATGCCTATGTGTGATAACATGCGTACTACGTGTTTGTTGAAATCCTCAAATGAGATTTATATTTAAATTGATTGTCAATGCTGCCTTGGCTAGTATATGTGAATACTATTGATTGGAGTGTGTTTGGGGCTACGATGTAGTCCAGGCAATCGGTAAAGATTTACGATTGGTGGCCGGACTGTTTTATCCACGACGAACGTGTTCGACGAATCTGAGTCGTACGCTGTTTGTCGATAATGGTTAGGCCATACGGAATGCTTATACACTCCATGTCGATCAAATCAACGTGAACTCGTACTAGTTAAGCTTGTCGAGTAACCCGATTGGCCCGATATATGTTCACCATGTATGGACGCTACTGCTTGAATCTAAGGTACCAAACTCACTAGTTGAAAGCCCGTTAACCTTGGTACCTCGATTCGCTAAGACTCATGGGCCAGACATGGTGGTATGGGACACCGTGGTCGAGCTGTCGGCCTATGCTGGGGCGATGAGCCTCCCCGTAGTGACCAGTGAGCAACACCGCCTCGTGAGCTGAATACGGTGGTATGAGACACTGTATTCGAGTTGTCGGCCTACACTGATCAGGTGACGAGCCCTTTATAGTGACCTCGAGCGTACTCTAAGACTGCGTTGAGGCGACGAGCCTTCCCGTAGCGACTAGAGTATAAACTAGGCCTACACTGATCAGGTGATGAGCCCTTTGTAGTGACCTAGAACCACAACATCGTATGATATTCACTAGGACTGACGACCCTAGAATGGATCATTGTTTGGAAAATCATATAAGGGAGGTACCTTAGCTTCCCAAATCCTGCTGTATGAATAAACTTGGCTAATCACGTGCATGCACCGCATTACGTGTGCCTTTGGCATAGCAGGTCAAGCACTGAGGAAGGGTTGCATGCCGCGATCGTGAGATGAAGTTGTTGAGGGAGCGTAGGCGAGGGCATGCATCATTATTTCATATCATTCTTGCATTAACAAGAGTACTTAGGATATGAGTTTTGTACTGCGTTATCATTACTGCTTGACTGAATTGATAACATGTTAACCTTTGCTTTATAACTCCACTGAGTCGATCACTCACTCCCATGTTCTGGGACGGTATTGTACACACCAACCAGACTCTGTCTTAGCTGTAGGTAATGGCTCAGCCTACGAGGCGGAGCTGGACTTCGAGGATGACGAGGAGGCATTCTCCTACATGTAGTTTTCAGGCGGCTTCATGTGAGCCGTGTCCTGATCGACGGGGATTTCTGGGATATTGACTAGATGTCATTACACTTGCTATTTTGTCTTTTTGAAATACACATGTATATTCATTTTTGGTCCATTTTGGGAAGTATACATGTATATATTTAACCTGGTAACATGTTCACACTCTGGAGACTTACAACAGTTTATGTATTTTATATATCTATCACAGTTCTTCCGCTTGCGTAATTTAACTGTCTTTGGAGTATGATATGCTATTTTGGTGTGATCCCACTCATGTTTAATGCACTAACACGGACAACATTTAATCATCATTATCTATGTTGCATAAGTGATGCGTTGGAACTCCGGAGTGGAGCTTATGCTCGACCCCTGATTTTTAGGGCGTTACAAGTTGATATCAAAGTATGATTTGGATTAAACTAGACATGGGTTATGGTCACATGACATACGCTGACACATTTTGACCTAGGAGGGTTCGATAGAACATAGAAACAAGCATAGAATTCCCAGTTTCGCTAATTGGCAAAATTCACCGAAATCGGCCGCCGAGATCGGGCCCGTACACACCTGTGATCATGTGAAATGATCCCGGATCACTTCTAGGCCATCAATCGATGGGTCTAGATGAAGATTTAGCCCATTCCAACCTCAAACGACACAGAAAATGTGAATGTACCCGAGATAGGATCCGAAACGACTCAAAACGGAGTCGGGAAGCCAAACCGTACAAATCGGGGGGACCCAGAGTGGGCCCCGCAGGTTTCCGGTACCCCGAGGGGGGGGGGAGGCCATCGCCCCACCAGCAACCCCTAGGCGGAAGGTCTAGAGGTCAGCGAGGACCTCGCCGGTTCCGCGAGGCTTCGCCGCCTGGCGGGCCTGACCGGTGCAGGCCGACGCCCTTAGGGCGTTGTGTGGCCCACTGTTTTGAGTGGGGATGGTTTTAAACACCCCATTTTCTTCCCCTCTTCATATCCCACCCCTCCTAGCTCTCCTTTTCTCAAGAAAACCTACAAATCCTCACTCAAATCGCCCCTCCAAGTGCTTCTCCTTCCCTTTTTTGTGCACCACTCACGCCACCCTTTTCAAATCCCCCTCTCATAGCTGTTCACCTTCTTCATTACCTTTCATTTGAGCATTCAAACCCCACTTTGTGTCTCAAATCCATGGGAACCCAAGAAACCATCCTATTTCCTTATTTTCTTCCTTTTTCCATGGCCCTTTTCGAACTTGTGATGGCCATCTTCTCCATTTTCACGCTTCTTTCCCTCATGGAAAAGAAGAGGACTCCTACGGATGAGGCCGGCCCTAGTCGCTCTACTCGTTCAAGGAGGCCAAGAGGCGCCGTCGCAGGTTCAAGAGTTGAACGAGAGACACGGACTAAGCAGGACCTCGATCCGCAGGCTCCTCTTCCAAGAACCTTGCTTGCTGATTTGTCCCATGGGAGATATGAGGGCCGTAGGGTTCTCTTTAAAGCACACATGGATGAGCGGCTCTTTGGGGAGCATCTGTTGATGGACCGCCTGGTGGAGGCCAGGTGGGGTCCGATCTTTGAGGGCAAGTACCGCGCAAATGTGGGCACTGTCCAAGCCTTCTACGCCCACATTCGAGAGCCTACGCTGGAGCCCTTGCAGTTTAAGATACTAGTGGGTAGAGATTGGGAGACCACAATTGATGTTGGGTTGATAGCTCGGCTTATAAAAATGCTGCTTGGTGAGGTCCATGCAAGCGAGAGAAATTTGAAGAGTGCACGTGAAAGGGATCGCAGCACGCGTTTCCTTTGTAGCCGACTCGTTCATTGGTAGCCAAACAATAGTCTCCCGGCGTCTAATATGACAGACGACTTCCGCCTGCTTTACCTGTGCCCCCTGTTGGGAATGCGGGTGCTAGCGGACTTTTCGAGCGATTCCAGCGCTTACGGCCTCCTACATTTGCGGGTACTTATAAATCCGAGGAGGCTGAGTATTGGCTTGACCGCATCTCTAAGATGCTAAAGCCACTGCACTGCACTGAGGCAGAGCAAGTGGAGTTGGTCACCTTCATGTTCGAGAAGGAGGCCAGCCTCTGGTGGGATAGTGTCCTACGGACTACTGTTGTTGGATACGTGTGGACGTGGGCAGCTTTTGAGACCCGCTTCCATGAGAAGTATTATCCCCTCACTTATCGGCATGAGAAGGAAAGTGAGTTTCTTCGCCTCCGTCAGGGAGGGATGACGGTGGCTGAGTATGAGAACAGGTTCACAGAGCTGGGCCGATACTTTCCCTTGATATTAGCTGACCAACTGATGCGAATGCGGCGATTTGCTGAGGGCCTATAGCCCGAAATACACTCGAAGATGTGTTGCGCTAGCATACCCACTTATGCTGAGCTAGTGAGCATGTTTATGCGAGCTGAGCAGGACGGGGACAGGCAGTCCCGTATGCGAGCACCTGTGGCTCCTAGGCCACGACCAGATCTTCCGAGCAGACCATTCCTCGGTAGGAGGCCGCGTACAGATTCACCGTCGAGGCTTATGGCTTCACCTGCCGTAGCGAGACGACCAGATGTATGGTGTGCCTATTGCAAGAGGTCAGGCCACTCAGAGGTGAACTGTTTTACTAGGATGCGAGATAGCGGCTTCTCATCACCACAAAGAATCAACTGCCAGGTTCCTCATGCTATATCAGCACCACCTCTGCGGTCGACACCAGGTCATCCATCATTCCGGCCACCTGCGCCTCGATTTAGGCCACCTCAACGACCTATGGCACCTTAGCCCAACCGATCTAGTAGGCACGTGTCCATGCACTTACAACGGAGCTACCGTACCTTTGGCCTTCTAGCTCACCGCCCACATTGAAGGTACCCCTATATTTCTATTGGTGGATATGGGATCCACTATTTCAGTGATATCATGTTCTGCAGTCAAACGCTTAGGGATGAATACGACCCCAATGGTTGGGGTGTGAGTTATCGCAGCACCAGGGACTTTTACAGATGCCATCAAAATGTGTGAGGGTTGATTGATAGATCTAGGGATCAAGACTATATGCATTTCGACGTCATCCTTGGTATGGATTGGCTAATCGATGTGAGGGTCGAGATTGATTACGAGACCCGTCTAGTGACAGCATACGGGCTTGAGGGCATGCCCTTTACATTTCCTGTGCAGGTCAGTTGCCCTTTTCGAGTTCTTTGTTATGCTTCCTTACTAAAGAATGTTGATGGCCCGGCACTTGAAAACACGCCTGTAGTTCGGGATTTTGAGGAGGTGTTCAGTAAGATACCTGGGCTACCTCCTCGGCGCGAGATTGATTTCATCATTAACCTAGCGCCTGGTGCTATGCCCATTTCACTCCTGACATATCGCATGCCTTCATGTGAAATGGAGGAGTTGAGGAAACAGATCGATGATCTGTTGGATGCTGGCTTCATACGACCGAGTGTATCTCCTTGGGGAGCACTTGTGTTATTTGTGAAGAAGAAGGATGACTCATTGCGGTTGTGTATTGATTTCCGCAGATTGAACCAAGTGACGGTGAAGAACAAATACCCTTTGCCCAGGATAGATGATCTGTTTGATCAGTTGAGAGGGGCGTAGTATTTCACGAAGATCGACTTGCAGTTAGGGTATCACCAGTTGCGAGTCAGGGATGAGGACTTGCAGAAGACAGCGTTCAGGACCAGCTTTGGGCACTACGAGTTCCTTGTGATGTCATTTAGACTCACAAACTCACCGGCCGTGTTCATGGACCTGATGAACAAGGTGTTTCGGCCATATCTCTTCCGATTCGTCATCGTGTTTATATATGACATCCTGATATATTCTAAGAGTCGAGAGGAGCACGAAGAACACCTGCGAGCAGTTCTTGATACGCTCAGGAAGAACCAGTTGTTTGCACAATACAAGAAGTGCGACTTTTGGAAAGAAGAAGTCAAGTTCTTGGGACATGTGGTGTCCAAGAAAGGAATAGCGGTGGACCTTGCTAAGGTAGCCGCGGTTCAGGACTGGGAACAACCCGGTTCGGTTACTAAGGTGAGGAGTTTTCTTGGTCTGGCAGGTTACTATTGACGATTCATTTGGGATTTCTCCAAGATAGCCAGACCTTTGTCTCAGTTGACATGGAAGGATTTTAAGTTCGCCTGGAATGAGAAGGCAGAAGCAGCTTTTCAGGAGCTGAAGGTGAAAAGGCCTAGCTATATGTCCTAGAGGGGGGGTGAATAGGACAATGCCAAATAAAACTTATAACAGCGGAATTAAGAAGAATATGATAGCCAAATTAAATTACAATGCAAGAAAGTAAAACAACCTCAAAAATTAGATCTTGAGAGGTTGATACAAATGTTGTTCTAAGGACAACCTTTCACCAAAAATCAGAGTTTATGGTAGGACAACCTTATTTCTAGAAAGATCTTTGTATCAAATCTTAAACCAAAGAGGAATAAGGAAATAAATACAAACTGAATTGAAATAAATTGTAATCACAAATGTATTGTTCTAGGGACAGCCATACACCATAAAAATGGCAGGGCAACCTTGCTGGAACAACTTTAAAGGAAATTTAAATTCAAGTAGATAAAGGAATAGCAGAAAGTAAATTCTAAATTATTACAAAATTCTCACAAAGCTTGAATTAAATGATTACAACATTCACCACATTCATACATCCCACAAAAGAATAATTAAAGATTAGAAATGTAAATCATTTAACCATAACACTAGGGATTATAGTGGTTCGCCTGTGTGTTCACCAACTGTTAAACAACAGCCACACAAAATGCTACTCCACTCCTAATATCCTCACACAGGAAATATTAGCGTTCACTAAACAAAATAGGTTTTCCCAGGTTCACCAAAAACCTTTACAATTGTGTCTTTGTCTGTGGGCTTACACAAAAAAAAAACCCCACTTCTGAGTTTTCCTGGCTCTCCTCAGATAACCAATACAACAAGATTTTTCTGGCAAATCTTGAAAGAAACCAAAACAGAAAGGAATTTACAATTAAATGTAAAATACCTGAATATCTCCTTCGATGTAGCAGCCCGGTAGAACCAAGTCAGAGTAGATGATTGAATGTCCAAGTTCAATGTCCAGTACTCAATTACAATGGTTATAATTCTAATAGATTTTAAATTAAACCAAGTAGGGCTTGCCTTAATTGATTTTGATTCCAAAGAAAGGGAATAGCGATTCCTCTTATCAAATTAGATTGGAATAGCAGAAACAAAATCAATTAAATAAAGCTAAGGAAAGAGAATATTAAATAAGCACACTTAGCTTAGATGGAGCACAGAAATATCTCTCAGAAGTTCGACGAAGATTGGCTTGAATGGATTAATTAATTCGATGATCTCTTTTGAGATTCGTGCTCTATTTATAGGTGGGCAGATCGTATCTTCGACTGGTCTAAGGAACCCTTCGACTAGTCGAAGAAATAACAGATTTGAAAAAAATCGGGCGCGATAAGCTTTAACCGTTCTACGACTGGTCGAAGACCTCCTTCGACTGGTCGTAGGTCACCTTCGACTGGTCGAAGGTCTCCTTCGACTGGTCGAAGACCTTGTGAATTTATCGCTGGACTTTGTGTCGAAGATTTACGACTGGTCGAAGAACCAGTCGACACTATTCCTTCGACTGGTCGAACAGATCCCTGGACTAGTCGAAGACTAACAGAATTTATCCGATTTTTGTAACAAACTTACGACTGATTGAGAATTTTCTTAGACTGGTCGAAGCAACTTTAGGACTAGTCGAAGAAGGCCTAGGATTAGTCGAAGAACAGACCAAACTTATGTAAAATAAACATTTGATTTATGTATCCAAAGTGACCTACTTCTAAGGTCAACCTAAGGTCAGTCAAACCTCAACCATGAAGTAAGGACATTGAAATATTAGGAACTAGTGACCTTGAAGTATGAGCCTTGAAGTCTTGATGTAGCTCAATCTTGAAAGTGTCTTGAATTCTTTATGAACTGCCTTGTACATGTCTTGAGTTCTTTATGAACTGCCTTATACTCTTCTTGAAGTCTTGAAGCTTGAGTCATGTCTTGTGAGTAGTTCTTGCATTCAAGTTTGATCTTTATACTTGTGAGCTTAGCTTGTTTATGAATGTTGATCTTTGAGAGAGCTTCACTTTTGCAAGATATAAAATAGTGATTTTGGCACCACAAATTTGACAACAATCAGGGATATAAAATATAGCACTTACAGAAGGACAAGTTGACGTCCGCCCCTGCGTTAGTATTGCTAGAGCAAGGGGTTAAGTATACGATATACACTGATGCGTCTCATGTTGGTTTGGGTTGTGTCCTTATACAGAAGGACAGGGTGATTGCTTACACCTCGAGACAGTTGAGGAAACACGAGGAGAACTACTCTACACATGACCTAGAGTTGGCAGCCGTCATCTTTGCATTGAAGCTCTGGAGACATTACCTCTACGGAGAGGAGTTCGAGCTCTTTTGCGACCACAAGAGCCTTAGATACATATTCACTCAGTGGGACCTAAATATGAGGCAGCGGCGCTGGATGGAAACCTTGAAGGACTTCAAGTTCGAGGTCTCCTACCATCTTGGCAAGGCCAACCATGTGGCAGACGCGTTGAGCCACAAGAAGGCGATAACATTTGTGGCTCCGCTGATGGTCGATGAATGAAATATGGTGGAATTTAAGCGTGACTTTGAGCAGAAGCTCATGGTAGAGGAACCATTTGAGAGTATCGCGTATATTCGAGTGCATCCACTGGTTGATGACCGAATTATAGTGGCTCAGCGAGAGGACAAGTGGTTAGAGGAAATGAGGACAAAGGCTAGTGACGACGAAGATGCCGAATGAAAAGTTAGTACGAATGGGGGTTTGCGTTACCATGGCCGCCTATACATCCCAAATATTCATGATTTGAGACGGGAAGTTCTTGAGGCAGCGCACAATTCGAAGCTGGTAATGCATCCAGGTAGCACGAAGATGTACCTAGATATGAAAAGGTCGTATTGGTGGGACAACATGAAGGCTCACATAGCAGATTATGTGTCTCGGTGTCTCACGTGCCAGCAGGTCAAGACAGAGCATCGCCGACCTCCTGGACTACTTCAGCCTATGCCCATAGCAGAATGGAAGTGAGACTTCATCTCTATGGATTTCATCTCTGGGCTACCGAAGACGAGGAAGGGTCATGCTTCCATTTGGGTGATCGTAGACTGGTTGACGAAATTGGCTCATTTCCTCCCTATCAGAGTTTTGAACTCAGCACACGAGTTGGCCAGGTTGTATATCAAGGAGATTGTAGTCTGTATGGAGTTCCCCTGGAGATCGTGTCGGACCGAGACACGCGAATCACATCTATCTTCTGGACTCGTATCCAGGAAGCAATGGGTATGAAGTTGAAGTTCAGTACCGCGTTCCACCCATAGACTGACGGGCGGACAGAACGGGTAAACTAGGTGTTAGAGGACATGTTGCGAGCTTGATTTTGAGGACAGTTGGGATGACCGTCTTCCTTATGTAGAGTTTGCTTATAACAACAGCTTCCAGGTGAATATTGGCATGGCTCCCTATGAGGCACTATATGGGCGTCTCTTTCGGGCACTGCATTGCTCGGCAGAGGTTGGCAAGAAAAGCTTGATTGGCCCCAAGTTAGTACAGGCGACCTCAGAGAAGATCGATAATATCAGGCGTTGACTTCTGGCAGCGCAAAGCAGACAAGAGCTATGCCGATATAAGGCGACGATAGTTAGAGTTCGAGGTCGGGGACTATGTGTTTCTGAAAGTTTTCCCCATGAAGGGAGTCCTTCGGTTTGGGAAGAAGGGAAAACTCACACCGAGATTCATAGGACCATTCTAGATCATGGATCGAGTGGGGGTGGTGGCGTACTGCATTACTTTGCCCACACCACTCGTCGGCGTGCACAACATATTTCATATATCTATGCTGAAGAAATACGTTCCCGATCCTTCCCACATTATCAGATGGGAGGAGGTATAGTTGAGCGAGGACGCTATATATGTACTGCGACCGACACAGATCCTAGACAGGAAGGAATAGGTATTGCGTAGCAAGGTTATCCTGAAAGTGCACCTGCTAGTGCCCTAGTTTGTCAAGTTACGTGTGTGGTGAGTCAGACTGGCTGCAGAACTCGATAAGAAGATTATTTCAAGCGTCTGCCTCAACCGGATGTGTAAAAGCTCGCAAAAGGTGAATCATAGCCTCACATCTCATGTCTCAAAACCCCAGGTGATTAAAACCCTTAAAACAAGATAGACATCTTAGGATTTTATGGTGAGAAAACTTTTGGCAAAACAGAAAAATCTATAAGTTTTTCTCGCCCTATCGATTCTATCGAAGCACCCTCGATATGATCGACCTGCACTGTCGATGTCCTCGATACCTTAACGATACTATCGATAAGAGGACCAAAATGTCCAACAACTATATATTTATCTGGATGGATTTATCGATATATCGATACACCTATCGATATCATCGATAAAAGCACTAAATATGTCCAGCAACTTCACAATATATCTGGACGAATTATCGATGTATCGATACACATATCGATATCATCGATATTCAAATCTCGAGACCATCGAGAGTAGCTCGATAAGAACGACAAGCTGATTTCCGGCGCCCCTGTTTTTTAAGGAAAATCACAAAATTCTTCGATATATCGATGACCATCCGATATGATCTGAATTCAAACATTGATAAGATCGGAGGTCCATCGATGATATCGACAGTGGGCGCGCATTTCTTCTAGCAGTAATTTTAGGTTATTTCTAACTATGATCGGAGGCCCTTTGATTTAATCGATATTCAAATATCGATGATATCGACACCAAATCGATTACATCGAACAAAGCCATAAACTGTCCAACAAGTTCAAAGATAAATCAGCTGGATTTATCGATGCCTTGATTCTGATATCAATGTCATCGACATTCAAATTCCGATGACCTCGACGGTTCCCCCGATCATTCATGAAAACCTGAAATATCTCAAAGTCAAGTCTCTCTCGTTTTTCAACTGTCGATGGATCGAACCTGTCATCGATGGAATCGGAGTTCGAAATCCGATGACATCGACAATAGCTTCGATTCATCGACCAATTGGCAAAGAGTTTCAAAAGCGTATGACATCGAGTCCGAGTCATCGAGCAGACCATCGATGCTATCGAGAGTATGCGCTCGATGATATCGAACCTGCTTGATGATATCGAACTCTGTCATAAATGTGACCGTTTTATATCCGTTGGAACTTTTTGCCTATTTATAGAGGACTTGTCTTTTGTTGATGTGAGAGAAAGTAGAGAGAACTTTTGAGTGTTTTAACTTATATCCTATACCTAAAGCCCTTTTTCTCAAGGGAGTTCATCCTCCAATCCACCCTCATCATTGATATTCAATAGACACTACGCCAAAATTGAGAATTTGCGACGTATTTTTGCGACGGACTAAAATCTCTTGGTTTAACGACGGATTTAATCCGTCGCTAACGGAAAAAGTCCGTCGCTAAGCCCGCGTTTGTCGGAAATCCGTTTTGAACGTCGCTAAATTTAGCGACGGACCGACATCCGTCGCTAAATTCTGATTTACGACGTATTTACGACGGATTTTGGTCCGTCGTTAGTAGGCGACGGACTAAATCCGTCGCAAAATTCGATTTTATGACAGCCTTTCCCGCCCAAAACACCAAATGGCGCGCTTTTTCAGTTGCTTTTGCGACGGATCATGGTCTGTCGTAAAAGGACTTTTGCGACGGATCATGTCTGTCGTAAAAGGACACTTGCCTTTTAACATTATTTTTTTTCATTTTTATAGGAATACGGTGGAAAATTAAGTTTTTTTGTAGTATAATAATTATTTTTTAATAGAATTTCAGTGGTTTAATTGTACATATTTGTATCTAAGATTATTTTTTAACAATTGATTAAATGCAAAAGGAAAATGTATTTTGTTTTTATATCAAATGAGCGAGTGAAATTTTTATTTTTATTTTTAATTTAAAATTAATATTTAAATGACTTGTAATATCACATGAAAAAGAATATTGAGAAGTTTAAAAAATTTAACAATGTTTGAGAAAAAAATTAGATTTTGAAAAAAATAAAAATAGTGATTTAATAAAAATCTATTTTGTGGGAAAAAAGAATTTTGAATAAAGTTGATAAATTTGAAAAAAAAAAAAAGCATTTGATTTTGAGAAAAAAATAATATCCTAAAAAAGAAAATATATATTTTTTTAAATGTGAAAATTTTCACAATGTGGGCCCCACCATAATATTTTATAAAAACAATGAGATTTTGAAAAAAATAATATATCATTTTAAAAAAGAAAATTGAAAAGTTGAAAACAAAATGATGCTTTTAAAGAAAAAAATCAGCATTTTGGAATTTTTGGGAAAAAAATTAAAATTTGGGAAATTTTTTGAGATTTTGAAAATAAAAATTCAAAATTTATATTTTAATTTTTTTTGAAATATTTTATAATAAAAATGATATTTTGTTAAAAGTTTTCAAAGAAAAATTCCACTAATTGAACCTATAAACGTTTAAATCAAATTTTGAAAAAAATTTTTATTTTTAAATAGGAATTGAAATTTATCTGTGAAATAAAAAATATTTGTTAATAAATTATTACGTACATCCACTAATTGAACCTTTAAATGTTAAAATCAAATTTCACTTAAATTGTTGATCAATCTTGTATGCCCAATATCTTCCTCATATATAGCTTGATCAAGGCGATTAAGTAGTCAAATTGTGGGTAGTGATCAATAAAGTAGAGTGAATGGACCAGACATGTAAAATGGGCCAAATATTCTGATCAAAATTATGACTCAACTTAGTAACATCATGAGAACCAAAAAATTGATGTTAGAAAGTTTTGTGGGCCCCATCATGATGTGTGTCGAACATCAACACCATGCATTTGATGTGTCCCCTTTAGATTATGAGATATCTCAAAAATCATCCGTATATGAAACTCAGGTGGGCCATACCATCTAAAACCATGTGAAGACATCCTAAAAAATATAAAAGCACTTGGTGGGGCCCACATGAGTTTTGGATGCGGCTGAAACTTAGTCTAACCCCTCATCCAAGGGGAACACACAAAATGAGTAGGTCAGATATGTGAATCACATTTAGGCAGCCCCAATATATGATTATGAATGTTTTAAGGAAACCCCTCCCTACTACATTTAGGTGAGTTACTCATTACCCTTACCAGAGTAAACTTTATGGGGTCCACCATTATTTATTTATTTTATCCACTCCATTTATCCATGTTAACAGTAATTTGAGGTCTAAAAAACAAAAAGGAAGCATATCCAAAGCTCAAGTGGACCACACCATAGGAAATAGTGTGATTGAACCTCTACAATTGAAAAATTCTTGAAGGCCATAGAAGTTTTAGATCAAGTTGATGTTTGTATTTTCTCTTCATTCATATCTTTTTGATATTATGACCAGGTTGGATGACAAACAAACATTACTGTGGGCCCAAGGAAGGTATCAACGGTGGAAATCATTATTCCACACTGTTTCATGTGGCATGGTCCACTTAAATTTTGGATTTACTGAAAATTTGGGATCAACTCACATCATTCATCTATTTTTCAAGATAATTTTAAAGAATTATCCAAAAAAATGAATCATATCCAAAGATTAAATGGACCACACACAGATGAGATGAGGGGAACGGATTGGCTACTCCCCCTAACACCGGCCAATGGCTGGTGGTCGGTGCTCTATGGGCCCCACCATGATGTATGTGTTTCATCCATGCCGTACATCTATTTTTAAAGATCATATTACGAAATGAGACAAAAAATGAGGTATATCCCAATTTGAAATGGACCACATTAAGGAACAGTGTTGAATGAGTGTCAACCATTAAAAACATTTCGGGGGCTATAAAAGTTTTAGATCAAAAACATTTTGGGGGCTATAAAAGTTTTAGATCGGGATGATTTTTATTTTTCCCCCTTCATCTACACTGTATAACCTAATAAACAGATTTGATGTCAAATAAATAGTACAGTGGGCCTTAGGAGGATTTTAATGATGGATATCCAATCACTATTGTTTTCATGTGGTGTGGTCCACCTGAGATTTATATACTCTCATTTTTTTGACGAAATACTTAAAATGATCTTAAAAAATGGATGAACGTAATGGATACATACATCATGGTGGGCTCACAGAGCACCGACCACCAACCACATCAGCCACGGGTTGGTGTCAGGGAAGTAGCGAGACTAGCTACTGAAGTCAAATCCGCAAGTTCTGTGGGCCCCACCATGATGTATGTTTGGTATCCGCACCTTCCATCCATTTGGAGAGATCATTTTAGGGCAATATCCGAAGAAAGAGTTAAATCCAATGTTCCAGTGGACCCCAGCATAGAAAACAGTGGAACAGTGACGCCCACCATTAAAAATTTCTAAAGGCCACAAAAGTTTTAGATCAAGCCGATATTTGTGTTTTCTCTTATTTCATGTCTTTTTTAACTTTTGAACGGGTTGGATTTCAAATAAACATTATGATGGGCCTTAGGATAGCTTCAACGGTGGGAATCACTCTCCGTTTTCCCCGTGGTGTGTCCAATCGAGATTTATATAGATCTCAGTTTTTGGGATCTATCCTAAAATTATATTTAGAAATGGATAGACGGCGGGGATTAAAACATATACATCGTGGTGGGGCCCATTGAACCCTACCAGATCCATACAGCAAGTGACGTTATATTATGTACCATGCAGTTGGTGAGTTTTGTGTTTGACGTAAAATAGTGGTGACTCATTTATAATAATAGTGGAGATGATATATAGTTATCTAGACCATCTAAATAATGGCTTTGATTGTTAGTGGTTAATATTTATACTTTTTATCATATAAAACTATCTTAATCATTCAATGAATGGTCCCTTAAATGTATGGTTATTAATGTAGTTGATGTGTTAAATTGTGGAAAACTCACAATTCGCGGATTTGAAAGTAACATCTAAATTCAGAAGAGGGATTCCCTCTTTCAAATGACGCCCCCTGCCTCTACAGATCCCTCTTTCAACTGGTTTCTCATTTTCCTCTTCCGCCGGTGGGTGAGCTCCAAATCTCTGAAGGATTTCAGGCATCTCTCCTGCCGTGGGTGAGTTTCTCTCAAAATCCCTATTTTTATTCCAAAATTCATTCCATCTGTCCAGGGGCGGCTCAACATTCTTGGGGGCCTTAGGCAAGTGACAAAGATGAGGCTTTTTAGTTTCTTTTTTTTAAAAAAAAAAAAAAAAAATTAAAATTAAACCATAAATTTGCTTCTTGACTTTTTAGATGCAAAATTACTAATTAAACTTTCGTATTCAAGTTTACCCAATAAATCAATTTCGATAGATAAAATTGTTAAACCGTTTATAAGGTGAATCCTAGATGGATGAAAGGAAAACATAAATATCAGCTTATCCAAAATTTCTGCCGCCTGCAGAAAAGTTTTTAATGGTGAGCATTCAATATCCACTTTTCTTCTGCGTTGTGGTCCACTTGAGCTTATGTTCTGCTTCATGTTTTTTCTAATATTCTAAAATGGGATGAAGAAATGGATCGACGGAATAGATATAACACATATAATAACGTGTACCCCACAGAGCTCAGGGCCACAGGAATCCCTAAAGTGGCCTGCCCGCAATCCGCGTCTACTGCGAGAATAATGAATTTAGAATTGTATAGTACTCTAGCAGTGTTATAGTTAATAAATAGTCACTCCTAGATTATTAATATAGCATATTTTGACTCCATCCAAACCGTCTAAATTAGGTGATCCATTCTAGATAGGCTAAATTACAAAAAATCCATTGATTTAACTATTCGATCTTCCAATTAGTGGGAATTTGTACGTTGAATTCAAATAATTTGTTTAGTATACAAGAATCAACTAGTTAGGAGATCCAGCCATTGTGTGTTTTTGTTTTTGTTTTCATGAACCATCTAAATTGGGACCCACTTTTATATCTGTTTAATTTAATTTAAAAATGTTCAAAGGTTGCAATTTCTCAATGCATGTGTATAGATTACCAAACGCTATCAGAGTATTAAAAGCCTATTCCTATAATCCTGGGCCTTCATAATTAGGGGGCCTTAGGCGATTGCCTCACCTGCCTACCCCTTAGAGCCGCCCCTGCATCTGTCATTGCTTTCTCTTTTCTTCTCTCTTTTCTTATTCCAAAACCCCTGATTGTAACAATGTCGAGATTTGGCAATGTGGGAGGATGCAATGAATTTGTCTTTCATAAGCATGCTTAATACTTCGGATATTATTCAACAGCACATTGACTGCTTGCACATTCAAGACTTGCACTTTTGATATTTGTGGTGTAATTGGTCAATTTGAATCTAGCGTACTTATTTTTGACCAACCATGTTGGTGATGATACACTTGAATTCATGTATGCATTAATTGCTTGAGGGTGCTCTTTGAAATGCTTGGTGGGTTCCTTTTTGTGCCCTCTTATTTGATACCAATGTTCATTCTCAAACGTTAGTTTATCAATTTCATTTTGGTGTTTTCTCACAGGACGCAAGCTCTAGTTGAGGACTACATTTTCACCTGGTGTAATTGATTTTGTTTTTGCCCAGTGGATGGGCCATATGCCAGAAGTCAGGCAGATTGGACCACCAATCATCAGACATTTGGCAAGTTCTGGATAGTTAAGTTTGTTTTTTTTTTTTTTTTTTTTTTTTTTTTTTTTTTTTTTTTTTTTTGTTTTTTTCAATTACTAAGATATTTGGATTACAACCCATTTAAGATGTATTGGTATCAGTGAGCATCAAGCTTACATCTTATACATTCCCTTGTTGGGCCCACTTAAAATTTGGAATATTTTCAGTTTTTATGTGCCTACTAATTATGCTCAGTTTCACCTGCTAACAGGGTTAAATGACAGATAAAAAACAAGGTGGGCTTCATAGTCCATTTGAAAGTTGGTGTGTAGTGTTATGTGATGTTATCATTTTTTACTCAAATTTTATTCCTGGTAAGTCATGTTAGAATTTAAATTGCTTTACACTCCCGTAATAGGCACAATTCATAGTAAAGCGACTACTTGTTTCTATATGTTCTTGTTATTAAAGTGACTGCTTAATCCATAGTAAATCCGTATTCACTGCAACTTTGGTATATAATTGTCCCTAGCACCTTGCATCATTTTCAAAGTTCCTCATTTATTTCAAATTTTATTTCAGTCTATTCTAAATCCTGTTTCAATGACAGTTTATTTATTTATTATTATTTTTTTTAATGTTTCTTCTAAATGTTGTAATTCGAAATTGACTTAACTGGATTTGTTAAAATGGCAGGAGAATCAGTTTGCTATAGTAGATGCTTGCTACCCTCAGTCAGAATGTTACCATTGCACTCACTTCGAATGTTTCAAACAGGAAACCTTAGGAATCAAATAATTGCAAAAGAAGACGCATACATAATAAGTTTCTTTTTAATGAGTCTAGAAGCATGTAACGCTGACTCAAGGAAACCTTAGAAAAACATAGGAAAAATAATGGAATTTTTCAATGATATATTAGTTGATACTAAAAAACACATATTTGCCTATTTAATTATCAAATAATAGCAAAAAAGATGCATGTTTGCATATTTAGGAATAATAAATTTTCCCTTAATGGGGCCTAAATGCACATATCGTTGACTCAAGGAAACATGGAGAAACTTGTGGATCCATCCATCCATCATGATGCATGCATACACACATTCACAAACACACCTCATCCATCCATCCGTGCAAGCATACATACATCCATCCACACTCCATCCATTCATGCATGCATATACACACATAAAAACATGGATTTCATCATACAACCATGCACCCGTTAAAAAATGAAATGGAAAATCAGGTTGCTTGTTTTGAAAACCAGTTACTTCCATTTTCTGTTTTTTTTTTAAGACTGAGAATTTATTCCTCATTGTGGCAGGCGTACACAAACAAGCTGGAGAACAAGGTTTCACATCTAGAAGAAGAGAATGAAAGGCTCAAGAAGCAGAAGGTCGGCATTTCATCTCTCCTTGCGATTTTTTTTTTTTTTTTTCTAAATGGGGTTGTCGGACCATTTGATATGCTTTCTTAGTGGGTATAATTTGGATCTCATGATTGGAAAGTTGTTCAATCCATTAGTGAGTACAAGATTGGTAATGTTGTTTTCTATCATTGTGCTTTGTTTACTGCTTGTTCAATCCCATGATTCCAGGTTCCCATCTTACCCTTATTTTAGTCATACAAAACGTTTCATAAATTTGACATGCAATGGTCTATGGCCATGGTTCAAATTATTAATTGGTTGAATGTGACATGGGCAAAGTACTTTAATGAGGTTTAATTGGAAGTGTCCAAGATAATTAATTGATTGAATGTGACATGCAATGGTCTATGGCCATAGAATTCAAATCAAGGTTATCATTTTTAGTAGATTAACTTAGTATTTCTCTCTCTTCTTTCAATTTTGTTCAGGTCTATAATGTCAAATCTGTAATAATTGATAGCCCTATTAGGACTCCTTCCCAAATCTCACCTAGCTCACATTGCCTCTCCATTTTATAGGAGTCAGCAGGCTTTCATTTGTAATGCATTGGATGTTACTCCAATCTATGTTTAAAACCAAATAAGTGATTAATCTCTGACAGACATAACGGTAAGTCACTAGGAAAAAATCCAGAGATTTTGTTCGTTATATAGCCTCATCTAGTACACAATAAGGATCTAGTTCTCCTTAATGGAATGTTTCATGTTGTCGCTTTTTGTCGCTTTTGGCCCTAGTCTTTTCTTTCTTTCTTTCTTTGCATCTTTATATTTTTTTCTTTGCCAGTAGGCTCTGGATCCCAGTTATCCAAGAATTTGGTGGATGGTAGTTGTGTAACCCAGGGATTTCTGTTTAGCGGGTGTTGTGAGGACAATAATTGAATTATTACACTTGTTATCTGTGTCTGGCTGTTGATTTATCTCTTGCATAAGTAAATGCAATCTGAAGCCATTAAAAAAAATCAGCGTTGGAATGTATCTTTTCAGGAATTCCTTTTAGGGGGCATTTAATTACTGTAGTTGATTCAGAAACATGTCCTCTTTGGGATGGCAGCAATTATAATACTAAAACAGTGTAGAAATTGTCTATTGTCTACAATATCGATATCCAATACGGAGCTTCATCCCTCCATTTTAAGCAGGTGTTGAGGTAGTTAACTTCCTAGGATGTATTAGCTAAGGGCTCTATAGACTATCAAGCTGTATGTAGACCTTTATCCACTGTCTTGATGGATATTTTATGATTCCTTCTCCTTAGTGCATACGTATGTATGTACATATGTAGGTACGTATGTATATATGTATCTACTTATGTCCATACATATGTAAGGGGAAGCAATGTTCGAAATATCGGTATCGCGTTACGTATCGCACACCCTTGGGATACAGATATGTATCGGTTATCGCATGGGATATATCGGTTGTATCGCTTAATGTATCGTTGTTGTTGGAAACATTGGAAATTGGTCGAATTTTTCAATAGAATTTCAGTGATTGTTAAAAAAGACATCAATACACTTACAAATCAAAACATTACAAAAAACAAGTGCACATAATGGGTTTTCTTTGTTTGGGGGGGGGGGGGGGGGGGTCCTAATCTATGTGTTGTCTAACTGAATTGATGTAAATATATTCAAAGTCTATTCATATAATTTATAAATGTAAGAAGATATGTGGAAACGCAAGCAATACATTCAAAAGAAAAAGAAGAATCACTAGATTATGTTACATGTTTGATTTTAATTTTAATTTTTTTTTCAATTTTCTGCAACTTGGTCCTCCAAATCTCGAAATCGAAGTTACATGGACCAAATGGTAATAGAGATGCAGTTTCATAAATGAAAGCAGTTACAAGCACTGACTAGTTGCTATCTTCTCATTATGCAGGTGTATTTTGTTGGGAAATAGGAATTTCGCAGTTCCTACACTTTCATTTGGTCATTTTGTTAGACACTAGTGCGTTTAAATGTAGATTGCATTGAGCTGTTGTGTATTGATTCCAATATCTAAAGATCTTTTCAAACTGTATTGTGCTCTCCCAGTGAATGCTATGAAGTTAAGAAACGCTCTCACCTGAACCTCTAATGGCTAGGATGAATTCTAATATTTTATTTTGTTAATTGGTTTCAGTTGATTAAACTATTCACCTTTCATGGATTTGAGCTGGTTATTTGTAATATATGAAGGGTTGACTAAACTATTCTTTTCTTGGATTGAATCTGGTTGTTTGTAATATATGTAGGTAGGAAGGGCTCAAAAGAAGGTTGAACAAGAGAAGATACCAAGTAGCCAATTTGAGGCAAGGCATAGCCAACATTTGAAGTTCCGGGTAAGAAGTGTTTAGTTAGGAGGGTTGAAGTTAATTTTTGTTGGAGTGGGCCACTTGGGTCATTTCCTCTTTTATTGAATTGAGTTGTTACCAATTTTGTGAATAGGATTATTATCAAACAATAGTGTGAATTATTTTTTGAATGACTATCAGGTGCAAGATTAAAAAAAATAATAATAATAAATTATCAATATTTTTTTTATTTACAGATATTTTAGCGACGGACCAAATCCGTCGCTAATTTCTGAACGTTGAATATCAACGACGGATTTGAAGTCCGTCGATTACTCATATTAGCGACGGACCTTATCCGTCACTAATGTTTTCAGTGATGCTAATTTTTTGAAAGTACCGACGGATTTTTATTTTTTCGACGAATTTTATCCGTCGCTATGATGCGACGGACCTTATCCGTCGCAGATTAAACGACGGATAAAATCCGTCGTAAAACCAAAAACGACCCAGTAAACAATGACGGACCAAGCGACGGACGAAGTCCGTCGTTTATTTGGTTTTACGACGGATTTGGTCCGTCGCAAAACAGCGGTTTTGGCGTAGTGAGAGTGGATTGGGGAATGAACTTCCGCGTTCAAGGATCCTCCAGCTATTACCTTAATGGCAAATCATTATACTGGGATGCCTTGAATGCATAAGATTGAAACTACTCTATCTTCCTAACAGGGAAATCTTTAGAGAGTAGGATTCCATCTTCACCTTGACCCAACCTTAAACCTAGTCTTGGTAAATCTTGTGTTGCGGATCAAGGGAGCAGAAGACTCTTCGTTAACAAGGAGGAGATCTTCGGCGTTGTGCTTAACGGGACAAATCAACTTATCAGTATCTAGAGTCCAGGAGGACACTTGCGATCATTCCTTTCTAGGATTGGGTCTTAAGTGGTTCTCACCCTTTGAAGTCCTCAAGGAGGCCTCCGGCGGGAGTGTACGCTGTGGGTGCGTTGTGTGGACCCTTGCTCTATGAGAGCATAAACATCTGGTTATGAGTGAACCAGTGAAACTCCAGAGTTAAAGGTGAACCGAGTAGAAACCTCTGGGTGTGTTGTGTGGACCCTTGCTCTATGGAGAGCATAAACATCTGGTTAGAAGTGAACCAGTGAAACTCCAGGTTTAGAGGTGAATCAAGTAGAAACCTCTGTGTAAAGGTTGAAGGTGAGCCTGATTTAAAAGCTTAGGTTTGAAGTGAACCCTGGGAAACCTCCTTAGTGAATTCCGGTACACTCAAGGGTTGAGTGCGACAGCCGGGAGTGAAGTAGACAAGTAGTCGAACCACTATAAAAATGACTGTCTGTGAATGATTTTTGTGCTTGCTCATTTGTATGATTATGCTAACTGCATTCATATCTACTCACACTTCACACACAGTCGCATCCATTATAGACTAACTGTTTCATGCTTATCATTTAAATAGTTATGTGATTGGATCCTCTACTGAGCTTGGAAGCTAGTAGAGTTACATTGGGTAATCCTAAACATTGCATACCTGTTAGGATTAGAGTGATAGGATTTTTTTTATATAACTCGTAAATCTTTTAAGAAAAAAACAAATCCTATTCACCCTCCCCTAGGACATATTGACATATTCCAACTTCTACTCAAGCGGTCTTCACCGCTATTTCAATTGGTATCAAAGCCGGTCTCTCTTAAGGGCTTCACCGCCTAGAGAGTGATCTTGACTGAAGTTGGGGATATGACCAAAGGAGAGGGCTCATCGGTCACTAGACCTCCAGTATTTGATGGATCAAATTATGCATACTGGAAGGCTAGGATGCACTACTTTCTGAGATCTTTGGATCATGATGTTTGGGATATTGTTGAAAGCGGATACGTGCCACCAACTGAACAAATCATACTTGACAGTGGCACAACTATTTCAAAACCCAAATCCAAAGAAAAGTGGACGGCGTTCGACAAAGAAAAACAGACTGCTGAAGGTAAAGCTATGAACGCCATCTACTGTGCCGTGTCCCAAGATATTTTCAATCAAATAAGCATGTGTGGGACATCTTAAGAAGCATGAGATCTACTGGCAATCCATGAAGGCACAAGTACTGTGAAGAGGTCCAAACTACAACTCCTGACTTCACAACTCGAAAATCTCAAAATGGAAGAGCATGAAACATTTATGGAGTTTTTCACAAAGCTAAATATGATTTGCAACTCCATAGGTGGATTGGGAGAGAAGGTTCCGGTCCCTAAAATCTGTAGAAAAATCTTAAGATCATTACCGGAACGGTTTAATCCCAAAGTAACAACTATTGAGGAATGTAGAAACATAGACGAGATCAAAGTAGAAGGATTAGTAGGTTCCCTACAAACTTTTGAACCACACTTCACTCAATCCCAAAAATCCAAAAACACTGTCCTAGAAACTTCAAAGAAATCAACTAATGAGGACAGTGGAAGTGAAAAAGAGGATGAAGACGAGGAGGTGGCTTTGCTGGCACAAAGATTCAGAAGGTTCTTTCAGAAGAACCGCGACTGTCCATCCAAGGGAAGAAATGTGAACTATAAACCGTCTACAGGCAAATTTGGTAAGAAAACCAATGAACCACAATGTTATGCCTGTCATGAGTATGGACACCTGTCAACCGAATGCCCAAACAGAAAAAATTAAGGGCAAGGCGATTGCCGCCACGTGGGATGATACTGAAGAGTCGAACTCAGAATCCAGTGACTCTAAGAGTAACGGAGATCAAAAGTCATTGAAAATTCTCATGGTCTCCACTACTCCAATCATTCCCACGGAATCTGAAACACAGAAAGATCAACAAGCCATTGAATCATCTCCGTCCGAAAATGAAGAAACAGAAGAAAACATAGAAGAGAACAAGTTGCAAGATGCTTACAATCAACTCTATACTCATAGCATCAACATTCTTAAGAGACTTGGAATCTCAAAAACAAGAAGACACTATTACAAAAAGATCTGGATAAAACACTGGAGATCAATTCACACCTAACTAATGATCTACAGCAATATTATGCAGATAATGACAAGTTGGAAAGAATCAACCTATCCCTAAAAACTGAATAATCTAAGCTTACCAAACAAATTGAATTGTTAGAAGATGAGAATAGGCATCTCAAGAATGAGAATCACACACTCCGTTATGACTTAGAGAAATCTAGAAAATTTGCTGAAATAAACTATAAATTTTCTCAGAGTGGTGAAAAGCTTGAGAGGATGTTAGGGATGGGAAGGCCCGGAAAAGACAAGAGTGGCCTAGGGTATGAGAAAGCTAAGAAGAAAATAGGAAATGTAGCATCAATAACTAGATCATCTGCTGTTTCAGGAAGCAATATAAGAATCTCTCCTGTTTGTCATCTATGTGGTAATATGGGTCATTATGAATTTGAATGCACAACACCTAGGAGGACTCATCTTAACCTGGTCAAAACAATCTATTAACCAGAGAAACACAGAATGTCAAAGCCCTCTTAGGAATTTGAATGTAAGAAATGTTCTTACATCACCACTTAAATTGATCAACAAGATGAAATGGATAAGGAAGAATTAGTTCAGATCATACATCAAGATCTGAATGTGCCAAAATGAGAATTTTTTTTTTTTGCTAAGCATTCATTGTTTCATCTGAGGTTACACACCTTGAACTTTTTGTATATAAACATTGCCATGTTTATAATTTTTGAATTGTACATAAACTGTACAAAATTTTGTTGATACTGACTATCATTGATACACTATAAGTATACACGAAGGAATGTCTGAAGTAAAAGTGTTGAAAAATCTTGAGTTGACTGTTATATGAATTTTCGATCAAATCGGTAATCAGTCGATATGATCGATATCACTTCAGAAGTTGAAAAGGTGCATGATCGGGTATGGTATCGAAGACAGGATCGATGAACTCGATAAAGAACTCTCGATATCATCGAAAAGAGTATCGATCATATCGATAATTGCCGCCCGATATAAGTCTGCGGAGCGAAAAATGGATTATTTTTTTGTGTCTATCGGTCGTTTTCTGTGCTCGATACACTCGACCAAATTACTAGGAGCCTCGACGGACTGACCGAAATCCCTCCACAAATCGGGTAATACCTTTCTATACTACAAAAGCTCTATTTCTCCTTTAGGTATTTTTGATTTTGTCAAGTGTTTGTCGTGTTTCCCAAACTCTTGTTTTATCTATATGGGAAAAGACAAAGGGATAGTGTCCGGACAGGGGGAATCTTCAAGAACTACCCGACAAAAGGTCCTCGCATCTAGAGAAAGAGTGAGGGCCCCGGAAAGTGGGATCCCCACGCGTCAAAGATCACAGACTTCGCGAGGTGGGTCAAAGATCACATCCGTCATTTGGCTATAACCTAAGTATACCATGGCCCTGGGGCCATTTCAACTAGTTCTGGGCCTATATAAGGGCCTTAAACCCTCTCTCTCTCTCATGCCATACAAATTTCCAACCCTAAGAGAGAGAAAAGGGGAAAAGGGAGAAGGAAAGAGAGAGAAAGTGAGGGAGAGAGTTAGAGTTGCTCCTGGGATTCGATCCCTGCCGCTCCATGTGCTTAACCACCACGTTTGTATTGCTTATACGGCAATTCCAATTCCGTACTTGGGTAAGAAATCCTAGCCCTATCCTGTTTTGGAGATTCAAATAGTAGAGATGATGAAATAGCTAACCTATTTCATGCTATAGGTGGCCTTCATGCCGTAGACAAAGACTTGGTGTTTAAACTGAGTCCGTTACTCGTTTATCGGTGAAAGGTGCAAACTATAAATGTTTAGGTTATGGTTTTCAAGGCTTTCAATGTCAGTAATGATTTATGACTGACTTGATTGCTATCACACATACTTAGATACGATGTAATCCGTATATTACACATATATATGAACTATGTTGAATATAGTGCATTCCATGTGTTTGTTGGGATGTTTGAATGAGAATGGAAGTATGATTTGTGCTTAACATGATTATTGATCGAGCATGCATGATTGTTGTACGTATGACAACTCCTATGTGAAAGAATTTGCTATAATATGTATTTTAGCTAATTTGTTTCATGTACGTGGTATGAGTAGTCTAAGTGTTTGATAAAATGCCTGAATGAGAAAATGCTTGTTGCCATGTAGTTGATGAGGGTGTTGAGACAGGATTCTCAATCACCTTATCTATAGTTACGGTTTCTGTTATGTAACCTATTTTACTAATATGTGATTTATGTATGAAATGCCTATGTGTGATAGCATGCGTACTACGTGTTTGTTGAAATGCTCAAATGAGATTTATATTTAAATTGGTTGTCAATGCCGCCTTGGCTAGTATATGTGAATACTATTGATTGAAGTGTGTTTAAGGCTACGATGTAGTCCAGGCAATCGGTAAAGGTTTACGATTGGTGGCCAGACTGTTTTAGCCACGACGGACGTGTTCGACGAATCCGAGTTGTACGCTGTTTGTCGATAATAGTTAGGCTACGCCGAATGCTTGTGCATTCCATGTCAATCAAATCAACGTACGCTCGTACTAGTCGAGTTTGTCGAGTAATTCGATTGGCCTGATGTATGTTCACCATGTATGAACGCTTCTGCTTGAATTTAAGGTACTAAACTCATCAGTCGAAAGCTCGTTAACCTTGGTACCTCGATCCGCTAAGACTCATGAGCCGGACATGATGGTATGGGACACCGTGGTTGAGCTGTCGGCCTACGCTTGGGCGATCAGCCTCCCCGTAGTGACCAGTGAGCAACACCGCCCTGTGAACCGAATACGGTAGTATGGGACACTGTATTCGAGTTGTTATCCTACACTGATCAGGTGACGAGCCCTTTGTAATGACCTCGAGCGTACTCTGAGACTGCGTTGAGGCGACGAGCCTTCCCATATCGACTAGAGTATAAACTAGTCCTACACTGATCAGGTGACGAGCCCTTTGTAGTGACCTAGAACCACAACATCGTATGATATTCACTAGGACTGACGACCCTAGAATGGATCATTGTTTAGGAAATGATTTAAGGGAGGTACCTTAGCTTCCTAAATCCTGCTGTATGAATAAACCTAAGTAAGAGCTTGGCTAATCACGTACATACACCGCATTACGTGTGCCTTTAGCGTAGCAGGTTAAGCACTGAGGAAGGGTTGCATGCCGCGATCGTTTGATGAAGTCGCTGAGTGAGCGTAGGCGAGGGTATGCATCATTATTTCATATCATTCTTGCATTAACAAGAGTACTTAGGGCATGAGTGTTGTACTGCTTTATCATTACTGCTTGACTGAATTGATAACATGTTAACCTTTACTTTATAGCTCCACTGAGTTGATCACTCACTCTCACGTTCTAGGATGGTGTTGTACACACGAACCAGACTCTGTCTTAGCTGCAGGTGATGGCTCAGCCTACGAGGCAGAGCCGGACTTCAAGGATGACGAGGAGGCATTCTCCTACATGCAGTTTTCAGGTGGCTCAATGTGAGCCGTGTCCTGATCGACGGGGATTTCTGGGATGTTGACTAGATGTCATTACACTTGCTATTTTTATCTTTTTGAAACATACATGTATATTCATTTTTGGTCCATTTTGGGAAGTATACATGTATGTATTTAACCTGGTAACATGTTCACACTCTGGAGACTTACAACAGTATATATTTTATATATCTATCACAGTTCTTCCGCTTGAGTAATTTAACTGTCTCTAGAGTATGATATGTTGTTTTGGTGTAATCCCACTCATGTTTAATGCACGAACATGGACAACATTTAATCATCATTATCTATGTTGCATAAGTGATGCGTTCGAACTCGGGAGTGGAGCTTATGCTCGACCCCTGATTTTTAGGGCGTTACAGAATTGCTTGGACGTTCCTCTCTTTGGTAGCTTGAAATGGAGTGAGAAATGAGAGAGAGAGAGAGAGAGAGAGAGAGAGAGAGAGAGAGAGAGAGAGAGGAGTGGTATTGTAAGGAGAGATGACATGGAGAGCAATGGTTTCATTGACTTTTGGGATGAGAGGAATGGGCTAAGCATGGGTTGCTTTGACTTGGTGAAGAGAGAGGTATGGGTTGGCACTTGACTTGTGATGGGATGTGTACTTGATTGATTGATGTGAAAGGTGGTAGAGATTCTCTCAGAATTTGTAACGTGCATCGTCTTCCTCAAAATAAACGCGGGCCTACAACTCCTGGTCTAGGTATCGCATCAACGGACGAGGCGCAATGTTGGAACCGTGGGGATGGCACCGTCGCAAGGGTATAAGTCTCGAGTTGAGTCGACTCGGGTTGACAGGGTACAACTCAGGATCACATGTAAATGCCAATTATAGGTCGTGGGGTGCCGAAATTCGACAAGAATGATCGCAGAAGTCCACAGAATGCTATGGACTAGTATACGGCCTTACAGCTCTCACCTCCTAATAAAAATTTTATCCTCGAAATTTACTATCATGCAGGACAAAGCAAGGGAAGAGGAAACATCGTCATATACATATAATAATAAATACCATACAAGGCATAATCAATCTATAAACAAATGAGGATAGCGCTTTCTAATCTTAGCCGCGCGCTCCCAAGACGCCTCCTCAACACAATGGTGACCCTTAGTAAATCTCGGATCCCGGATCAGAAACGATCAAAACTGGAATATTATGCAGCCTCACAATCTCAACGGTAGGGAGCTATATCAGAAAGTTTCTATGTTATTCAAACTCGGAGATATAATCATTTTAAGTTTGCAACAATCACACAGTGTCGGGTAGTTATTAGCAGATATGTGATGTTATCCTCAGGTATTCCCAAGTTATGCTTTGATACTAACTTCTCTCACGCCCCAAACTCAGAAATCGGGCTTACAGAATTTTTGATCACCGAATCCGATGTCGACAGCCTCCGTAGTACCCCATTCTCGGCTCCGAGCACCCATACGCCAGATTCCAATCCTAGGATCCTACAAGGAGAATTTTTCAACGTACATTTATCTCGTAAGAAGCATAACTATAAGTTTACCCAAATCACAAAGGCAACATCATCATCACATATCCAATAATATAAACAGTTGAATACATTGCTGAAAGGAAATATATATATATATATATATATATATATATATATATATATATCGATAATCAAAGCTCCATAAGACAACTGCATGCTCCAAGCTCAACACTGCTGCAACCTAATACCACTTGCACGCATCTATCTTGCATAAGCTTATAGAAAGCTTAGATGGTGGTGTAAGTTGAAATGGCGGTGAAGACCTATAAGTGCTATAATTTATATCCCTGTTTGTTGTCAAATTTGTGGTGCCAAAATCACTGTTATATAACTTGCATAAGTGAAGCTCTCTCAAAGATCAACATTCATGAAAAGCAAAGCTCACAACAAGCAAAGCCCACAAGTACAAAGATCAACCTTGACTGCAAGAACTGCTCACAAGACATGACTCAAGAATGCAAGACTTCAAGAAGAGTACAAGGCAGTTCGTAAAGAACTCAAGACACTTTCAAGATTGAGCTACATCAAGATTTCAAGATTGAACTACATCAAGACTTCAAGGCTTATACTTCAAGGTCACTAGTTCCTAATGTTTCAATGTCCTTACTTCATGGTTGAGGTTTGACTGACCTTAGGTTGACCTTAGAAGTAGGTCACTTTGGATACATAAGTCGGATGTTTATTTTACATAGTTTGGTCTGTTCTTCGACTAGTCCTAGGCCTTCTTCGACTAGTCCTAGATCTGCTTCGACCAGTCTAAGAAATTCCTCGATCAGTCGTGAGTTTGTTACAAAATTCGGATAATTTCTGTTAGGCTTCGACTAGTCCAGGAATCTGTTTGACCAGTCGAAGGAACAGTGTCGACTGCATCTTCGACCAGTCGAAAGTCTTCGACTCAAAGTCCAGCGATGAATTTTAAGTTCTTCGACCAGTCGAAGGTGACCTACGACCAGTCGAAGGAGACCTTCGACCAGTCGTAGAACGGTCAAAGCTTATCGCGCCTGATTTTTCAAATATCTGTTATTGCTTCGACTAGTCGAAGAGCTCCCTAGACCAGTCGAAGACGCGATCTGCTCACCTATAAATAGAGCACGAATCTCAGAAGAAATTATCGAATTAATTAATCCATTCAAGCCAATCTTCGTCGAACTTCTGAGAGATAATTCTGTGCTCCATCTAAGCTAAGTGTGCTTATTTAATATTCTCTTTCCTTAGCTTTATTTAATTGATTTTGTTTCTGCTATTCCAATCTAATTTGATAAGAGGAATTGTTATTCCCTTTCTTTGGAATCAAAATCAATTAAGGCAAGCCCTACTTGGTTTAATTTAAAATCTATTAGAATTAGAACCATTGTAATTGAGTACTGGACATTGAACTTGGACATTCAATCATCTACTCTGACTTGGTTCTACCGGGCTGCTACAACGAAGGAGATAATCAGGTATTTTACATTTAATTGTAAATTCCTTTCTGTTTTGGTTTCTTTCAAGATTTGCCAGAAAAATCTTGTTGTATTGGTTATCTGAGGAGAGCCAGGAAAACTCAGAAGTGGGGTTTTTTTAATTGTGTAAGCCCACAGACAAAGACACAATTGTAAAGGTTTTGGGTGAACCTGTGAAAACCTATTTTGTTAGTGAACGCTAATATCCCCTGTGTGAGGATATTAGGAGTGGAGTAGCATTCTGTGTGGCTGTTGTTTAAC
>JAJHSJ010002886.1:0-113652 GCA_021015155.1 Magnolia officinalis | reverse complement strand
GAGTGAGTCGTAGAAGTGCCTCGACCCTTGAGAGTAACGATCAGGATGAACTCAACTCAATAGAGTAGGCCGATACTTCGCCTCGGGTCTCGTGAAGGAAGTCTCTTGGAACGTGCAACTGGCAGGAGGTCAGGACCATCGGATCAGCTCAGACTATGAACGCGATTGTTGCTCAACGAAAGCTTGTAATAACTCCAATTGAGACCTCACCTGTCAACAGGGCCGAGCCGAGTCTGGATGCCGAAGTGAGCGCTCCATGAGCTAAGCTTAGAAACTGCTATAAGTGGACGTGGCCGGTTACTTTGCTCGCATATATGCATGATACGCGTAATATCCTACACGATCCTCGAATTGCGCATAGTATCCCCACGATCCGAAAATCCCACTGATTGAGTGAATCGTGCCGAGATTGGCGGATCTCGACCATCCGACAGACAGGTATAAGTACCAGAAGACCTCATTGCTACATGTACGCAACATCTTGCTCTCTCCTCCTACGATTTGACTTAGACCCTAATTCCCTTGACCTGACTTAGGCATCAGAGGGTCCCCTGGCCTATCCAGGGTCTCATGTGCTTACCCTTTGCGTAGGATTAGAGCCCCTTGAAGACGCATCATACGGAGTGAATGGTGATCCAGATTTTGTCATCAACAAGATAGATGGAGAATACATACATCATAGTGTGCCTACAGAGTACCACCTCGTAAGGACGCTGCTACTGAAATTGCCCTGATTGCAATCCGCGTCTACTCTTATCCTAAAGGGAATTATGGTTAATTAGGGCCGCGGTTTATTCACTACCTTGAGGGAAGCGCTTGCGTGAAGCACCCGCCAAGGTAATATGGCCGTGTCATGTCGTGGCCATGCTCTGTGGGCAACTATATGTTTGTATTTTATCTACCTCACTTATCTATTTTATCAGCTAATTTTAAAATATTAACCTAAAAAAAGATACATATCCAAAGCTCACATATATTACACCATGAGGATTGAACAGCCGCCATTAATAACTTCTTATTACCCATCATGATATTTTATTTGCCATCCAACCTGTTTATAAGAGACCCCTAGAAAGTATTTAATAGTGGGTGTTCAATATCCACTGTTTTCTATAGTTTGGTCCAGCCTTAAAATGAGCTGGAAAAACGGATTGGTGGCATAGATAAAGGCTCAGTAAAAAAACAAACATATCGTTGGACCCAACAAAGCATGGGTCACGCGCTGTGGTGGGGCCACATCCAATCCACTTCCGCCTTGGAGCCCGGTCATGCCTCCGGATTATAACGTGCGGTTGGGTATTGCTTGTGGTACACGCTACAGTCAGGGCTGTCAACACGGTACGACCGATTAGATATTGGCAGGTGGGCCCATCCATTTGAAGAGATCATATTAAGTCATGACGCAAAGAAAGAGTCAGATATAAAGCCCGAGTGCACCCACCACAAAAAATAATGGAGAGATTGACTACCACCGTTGAAATCTTCCTAGTGTATAACATGATGTTTATTATAGATCCAACTTGTTCATGTGTTAAAGCACACACGAAGGAAACACATGACAAAAGGGAAAACACAAATATCTAACTTAATTGAAAACTTTTGTAGCTCTTAGAAGTTTTTTACTGTGGCCGTCACTCTCCCCATGGTGGGTCCTCAGGATTTGGATAGGACTCGTTCTTTGGTGGCGTCGCTTCAGCAGCAAGTCTTGCTATTCAAGCTGTCAGTAGCGTATCTGCGTCAGTAACAGGCGGGTCTATGGGTAAGCGGATGGCTGGTGTACCACACACTAATATAAATGTTGTATTGACGTCATAAGGTACCTATATATCCAAACCGCCATGCATTTGGCAAAATCGTTTTAAGGCTCCAGCCAGAAAAATAAGACAGATCTAAAGATTAAGTGGACCATACTACAATAAACAATAGGGGATTGAATGTCTACCATTGAAACCCTTTTGGGGTCACTCAAGTTTTGGATCAATATGAACTTTGTTTTTCCTTTTCGTTGGTGTATTTTTGACCTTATTAACAAATTGGATGGAAAATAAACTTTATGGTAGGCCTTTCAAGTTTTTTAACAATGAAAATCATTATCCTTGCTGCTATTTTTGGTGTGGTCCAATTAAGCCTTCTATATGATTCATTTTTTGTCTAATGATCTAAAATAATCTTTAAAAATGGATAAACAGTATGGATTTAATAAATACATAATTGTGGGGCCCAAATAACTTTGATCTCATTTGAACCATTCGTGCAACCGAGAGCTTAATGAGTTTAGCCCTCATCTTCGCACGACACATATCTACACCATTTATATAGTTGGTGTGTGGTACACCAGCCAATCTGCTTCCAGTCTAAGGGCTGTTTGGCCGGGCGGATTGGAAGGGATTGGAAAGGATTAGAAGGGATTGGAAGGGGTAAATCTCGGGATTGGCCGGGCGAGCCAAACAGAGTCGGGATTCTGATCCCGGAATATAGCAATCCCATGGGATTGCAACAATCCACGACATCACCATCATTACCTTAAAATCCATCCAATCCACCCTAATCCTATTCATTTTTGCCTTGGACGTGTTTGGTTCGACGGATTGGAAGGGATTGGAAGGCGCAATCCCGGGATTGGACGGGCGTGCCAAACAGACTCTTAGTGATCTAGTCCTGGGATATAGCAATCCCATGGATCTTGCACCAATTGACTGACGCAACCATCATTATTTCGAAAGTCATGCCATCCACCCTGTCACCCCCAAACTCGGGGACCGGGCTCACAAAATTCCCGATCGCCGAATCCGGCGTCGACAGCCTCCGTAGAACCCCATTCTCGGCTCCCGGCGCCCATTCGCCAGGTTCCGATCCTGGGATGCTACGAGGAGGATTTTTAAATATCAGTTTGAATCGTAATAAGCATAACCAAAGGCATAACCCACAAACAACAACCAAAAATTCCATCACATTTCCACTATGATCAAAAACTTTACAAGTACAATGAGCATGAAGGGAAATACAATGAGATGGACAAAAAGCTCCAAAAGATCTGCTCTGCGCTCCTGCCTCAGCGCTACTGCGTCCTCGCGTCACCTGCACGCAACGGTCGTGCATAAGCTTATAGAAAGCTTAGAGGGTGGTGAAAGTGTGTGCGCAATGTAGTAATGCAGTATGAAGTATCAGAGTAATGCGGAACATGCTAGTGAATCCATGAATACTACTAGTTGTACCAAGGCTATGCAATGCAAGGCATGAAAGATGTCGGCCATACCAAGGCCATGCGATGCGAAATGCAACTCAAGCATACAAATCCTCATCTAAGTCCACATATCAGTATAGCTCAAAATCTGGAATATCACCGGGGTCTAGTACACTCTAAACCAGATTGCCGCCCCATCGCGCGCAATAAGGTAAGTGGAAGAGACCTCACTACCCGCCTGCCAATATCGGGCTCGGCTCGTCGATAGCGGACTCATTCCTCAAGCTGGTCAGACTCAGCCTAGCATTGCCCCCTCCTCTCGGGCGGGTAAGGCCGTCCGTACCCCTTCCAACCGACCACGACACAGTGGAAAGCGCAGCCTCCTGGTAATCGGCCATCGGCGCTCATGCACCCACTCGGTCTAGACGTTGGAGCAAACCTCTTGGTACCATAAGGGTTTAGGGACTTTCACCCAGGGATATCTATAGCACCCCATGTAGAACAAGATTTTCGGTATCCAATCCTGTCAACCACGATACGCCTGTGGAGGCTATGGCCCTGATGTCGCTAGGGCGTACAGTAACCACATCACACAATGCGAATGCATGAAACACACTATCCAATCATGCAGCAATCATGCGCGTATCGTGCGCTCATGTAGGGCAACACCGCCTAACCGGGAGCCCCTAATCAACCTGCCCGAAGGCATATGCTATGATCAGTTACTTCTCATGTCAAGCATACATATGATGCGTATGATCATAAATCATGGAACTATACTACACATGTTATAAAGTAATGAACTACTCTCGCAACGCAGATGACCTAGACATGGACGGCCTACACACAACCAGTACGGGCCTATCGATGGCCCTAGGGAGAGTCATAATGCGGACATTTAACCAACACTATACGTGCGATGTGGACGTCAAACCACACATCGCTCCCAAGGCATTATCTGTCGTAAACATCATTACATAAACCATGTAGGGATCACACATTGCAATGGACCTTAGGTACATCCCATTGGGCCTTAAATACATCGAATGGGCCGTGTCACATGGGCCTTATATTCATCAAGTGGGCCACATCAATGGGCCGCACCAATGGGCCTTAAGTGCATTGCAATGGGTCGTAACTCGTGGCCTTTATAGCACATCAAATGGGCCTCGTAACATGGCTTTATATATATCAAAGTGGGCCTTAATCACTGGCTAAAAATGCATCGAATGGGCCTCATATCATGGGCCTTATGTATATACCAAAGTGGACCTAATCACATGTATCAGATGGGCATTTCACCATTAAAATCCCTAAGGTCCACCATAATGTATGTAAAAAATAAAAATATATAAATATAATATATGTCATATATACCATATAATATATGTAATAAACATAATGTGTATTATATTACATAATATAATAAATATAAACATACATAATATATATATATAATATATATATAGTATATATATATTAATATAAAATATCAACACACACAGACCACACGCACACACACCATGCACACGCATGCATGCACGCACACACACACGCATGCACACATGCACGCACGCAACACACGCACACATGCCCCCACCCTTCACACCCACCGTCCACTGGACGGTGGGAAATCACATATATAACGGTGGGCTCCATCGTCCAGCGGACGGTGGAGCAAAACACAGGCATCATAGTGGGCCCTATGCGGGGCCCACCTCAATATTTTCCACCATCCAACCTGTTGACAAGGTCACACGGACTGAGTGAAGTAAAAACACAAATTTCATCTTGATTCAAAACTCCAGTGGGCCACAAAAGGTTTCAATGGTAGACTTTTAATTCACACTGTTTCCCTTGGTGTGGGCCACCTGAGTCTTGGATGCACCTGAAATTTGGAGGGGACCCACCTCAGGGGGTGGTCCACCTAATGGACGGAGTGGATAAAATAAATACATCATGGTGGGGCCCACGGCAGGAGCCGTGGGTGACCCAGTCCGTCCGCCCAACGCCAGCGCAGGCGCTGCCTGCGCCCTCCCTGACACGGCAGAGGCAGAAGCCTCTGCCTCATTCTTCTCTTTCTTCTCTTTTTTTTTTTTTGGTTTTCTTGCTGGAAAAGGCGTGTGGGACCCACAGACTGAAGATCCAGCCCGCCCATTGCGTTCACGGCTCGAGGTGCACCCAAACAACTCCAAAGTTCAATTTTTTTTTGGTGTGTAGATAAGGCAAGGTGGGCCCTAGAAGCTTTGAACGGTTTAGATAGACGTAGAATATACCATTTCCTATGGTACGGCCCGTCTGAGTGTTGGATCGACCTCATCTTTCGGCTCAACACTTAAAACATCCTTGTGGAGGGATGGACGGCGTGGATTGAACATATACAACTAGGTGGGGCCTATACACGGGAGCCACCCAAATCTTAGAAAGAAGCTGATATTTGTGCCTTTTCTCCAGCCACGTCCAGCGTCTGGATGGGTTGGCGCACATGCATTGAGGTAGGCCCCACTTGGGTGGGCCGCCAAATGAATGGATGGTGTGGGTACAACACATTTAGAGTGGCCCCACCGGTGAATGGCTTGGATAAAGTACATATGTCATGGTGGGGCTCATTTCAAGTGGACCACACAACCAAACCATGATAAGGAAAGAAATGAAATAGAGAGAGAGATAGAGAGTGAGAGAGATAGAGAGAGATCGGTGAGTATGGAGGGACCCCGCCACTATGGGCCCCTCGTTCAAAATTACATCAAGGTGGGTCCCACATTATGGACCCTTGATCAAACAAAATGCATGAAAAACCATGATCTAAGATCAACCACCGCTTCCTTCTTGCTCCCTCGGCTTGCCGGTCTCCTTGTGCTCCTCTTTGATGGTGAAGATGAGAAATGGAAGGCTAGGATGAGAGGTGAGAGGGTGGAGAGGTGGGTCACACTTATGGCTTGGAAGGAAATGGGGAAGGGCTCATACGTATGGGGTTTTTCTTGCTTGGGGAATGGATTTGCAAATGAAGAGGAGAGGGTGTTGTAAAGGGAGAGGAGATGGGTGGATGTTTGATGTGGTGGTGATGGATGTAAGGCAACTTTTTGACTTTTGTGGCCAAATGTGTAAGAAAGGCATGGGTGTGTAAGAGCCTTTTTGACTTTTGAGGCTTATTTGGGAAAAGGGTGAAAGTGATGTGTACTTGACCCTTGATTGATTGATGGATTGATGGATTGATGGATTGATGGGTTGATGTGACACATCGTAGAGATTCTCTTGGGTTTCGCAACGCGCGGCGTTTTCCTCGCACACGAAACTAGCCACATCTCCTGGCCAGGGTATCGCCTCGGCGCGCGAGTCGCGGCATCGGAACCGCGGCGGCGACGTTGCGGTCGCAATGGTACAAGTCTCGGGTTGAGTCGACTCGGGTTGACAGCGTGTGAATCAGGGTCGCGCGCAACGCCGGTTAAGGGTCGAAGGTTGCCGAAAATTCGACCGGAAAGATCGCGGAAACCTACGGAACGGTACGGTCTAAGATGCGGGTCTTACAACCTAATACCATTCAATCCCTCCAATCCGCATGGCCAAACATGCCCTAAGGGGTGGTAGTGGATTGCTAATGTACCACACACCAGCTGTATAGATGGTGTAATTAGTGTCCAGCTCCGACTAACACGACGCTCCTCAAGCCCCAAGTTGCACGAACGGTTCAAAGTAGATCAAAATTACATAGCCCCCAAAATAATGTATATATTATATCCCACATTATTCATCTATTTTTAGAGATTATTTTAGATCATGAGCCAGCAAATGAATCATATACAAAGCTCAACTGGACCACACCATAAATAGCAGTGGGGATAATGATTTTCACCATTAAAACATTCATAGGGCCCACAATAACATTTATTTCCATCCGATTTGTTCATAATGTCACAAATATCTCGATGAATAATAAAAAGAAAACATCATATTGATCCAAAACTTCTGTGACCGCTAAAAAGGCTTCAATGGTAGACATTCAATCTCCCACTACTTTTATTAGCATGGTTCACTTGATCTTTAGATCTTTCTTATTTTTCGTCTCAAGCCTTACGATGAGATCACCAAGTAGATGGACAGTTTGAATATATAAACCTCGTGATGGGACATAGAACTTACTGGCTTCAATACACCAGCTATATAACAGGTGTGTGGTAAACCAGCTAATCAGTTTCCCGTCCGGGGTTGGTCTTAGCCTACATTTTGAACTGTTTCAGGCGGGTTGTCAAAAATTTTGATTATACAGCACGCCTCGTATGGATATCTCCATCGCACTAGCTGATCTCAGCTCTTTGGGCCCAATGTGATGTATGTGCCCAAAAATCAAGCATGTCCAAAGATTAGGTAGGAGTAGAGTAGAGTGGAGTAGGTGGGATAGGGTTTTGAAATCCCACCCCGTCCTCCTGCAGTTCTGTTTAGGCGGCGCGGTTATATTGACGACGGATGGGAGTGGTCTCTGGATACGGGAGAGGATCCGATAGATTGCGAATCCCATCGACTGGAGGAGGTAGGTTTGGCACCGGACGAACCGACTCTGTTTACGCATGTTGTGCAACAAAGGCGCGGAAACAACCGCGTTTGGAACGAGTTTTTTGGTGAAGGGAGTATCCACACCGTCCATTCTGACTTCATGGGAAGGGTCGTAACGCCCTTTTGGAGATTTATGAGGGTTGGATTGCTGATCCGATCACCACAAGATCGCAAATGGCTCACCGAAGTCAGTTTTCACGGACGCAGGGAATTGCGCAATTTCTTGCGCTGTGCTGATGGTGGGGCCATGATTGATGTCTTCAGGGAAATCCACTCCGTCCACTGAATGCATGTCGAAAAACTAGTTGAAAATGTTTGGTTTCGGATTAAATTTGGTGTAGCCCACAAAATCTTTTACTCTACTGTCCGTCCTGCATTTGACGGTGGAAGTCGTATGTGCCTATGCATGGGAGGATAAGGTCTCCATGGGTACGGTCGGCCCCACCTCTTGGACGCATTGGACGGTTCCGATCATCGAACCGTCCATGATGGTGGCCCATTACACGTCCCAACGGGACCCAGTGCGAACGCTGGCCCATGCCCACCCAAACGCACTATGCTTTTGAAATCCCATCCCGTCCGCCCGTTCGAACATGACAGTGATGGGCCGATGGATATAGCAATCCAGTGGGATTGCATGTAATCCACTATCAAACTCATTTATGACATTAGAAGCCGTGCAATCCACCCTAATATAACCCACTTCCACCTAATCCGTGCATCCAAACACGCCCTAAGTGGACCACACCACAGAAAATAATCATCAGAATTGAATGCATGTCTACTATTGTGATGATTTATTTGCTATTCAACATGTTCATAAGGCCACACAGACATAATTGAAGGGAATACACAAATATAAGCTTGATCTAAAACTTCTATACTTTAGTCTCCAATGTTTTGGTGGCATGGTACACTTGAACTTTGGATTTACATCATTTTTTATTTATATATATGTATGCATCACCGTGGGTCTCAGAGAGCAGGGGTCATGCCATGCCACATGCATCATGGTCCACCATAACCCACCGGAGTACTTTCGGAAGCATGTATTTCGAAACATGGTAAGATTTTCTCCATCTGATAGGACTCGTCCACTTGGACTTGTCCTAGGTTTGAGGTAGACATGGTTCTTGGAATTTTTTTACTTTTCCCTTCTGTGGGCACTCATGAGTCAGAAAGACTATTGCATGAAGTTCTACGCTGGAAACCTGAGTGGGCCACCGTGATGTTTACGAGAAATCTACTTCACCTATTCATTTTTTGAACTCATTTTAGGACTTGAGACACATGATCCATGACTCAAGTGAGCTGCACTAAAGGTGGGGGAAAGTTCCTACAGTTGAAACCTCCTCGGTTGAGATTAATGTTTAAATGCCATCCATACCGCTCATAAAGTCATTCCTACTGGGATGAACTGAGAACAGAAATATTATACTGATTCAAAAACTTTACTGTGGACGTTCAATCCTCACATTTTCAGCCCACCTGAGTATTGTATTGGCTCATTTTGATCTCATATCTTAAAATGAGCTCACAAAAAGGATGGGCAGAGAGTGGATTTCTCAGAAACACAACTGTGGGACCCACCTAGGTTTCCAGCACGGGAACTTCCTGCATAAGGCTTTCCAGGAAATCGGCGTCCCACAAGAGACGCCACGCAATGCTTTTTGGTCTGGACAGGGTCAACACCCTGCGAAGCAATTTGCTTCCACCCAGGCCAATGCTAAGAATTTTGCAAAATAGGATATACTCGTGCTAACTTAGGTTAATCATCTGTGATTCAGAATTCTCAAATTAGCCTTTCGTGACTTTGTTTACAACCTTTCACATTTCTTGTCATGATATTATTTCATTTTTCGCTTGAAACCCCCAAGCTAGGGTTAATGAGCTTCCCATAAATATATTAATTTACTAAAATACTTCATTAAAAATATTTTATTTTATTAAATATCAAATAGATACCCCTTCTGTATCTCAACATAATGAATTTATATTTATTTAATTTTAGGTCATGCATTAATCATATATCATCTTAAAATTAGCTAGGAGTTTATTTTACCAAATAATGCCGGATTAGAAATTTCACGGAGATGCTTTTGACCAAGGAATTTATCAGAATACCCTTAATTTTAAATTTTCTTTTTTTTAAATGGTAGTAAATTTGAGATTTTTAGGGGTGGCTTGGTATGTGTATAACATCCAACCTGTCCAACATATGAATCACCCATGGTGACGGCAAGAGCCAAAAATCTAGCTAATCCAATCTTCAAATGTGCTACACATGAATTTGGATATTTTTTTAGTGGTGTATGTTATTTTTTTATGGTTTGAGCCACTCTATGATGATCGGATCAGCCATATTTTTTATTCATCAGTCTAACATGAGGTGCATATGTGGGGCTGTTGGATTTCAAACACATACCACATGGGCCTGGCGAGTCTTCATTCTCAACTTGTTAAAAAATAAAACAAAACAAAACAAAAGAAATTATGACATTTTTCTAATTTCTTCCTCAATAAGCACTTTTATTAATTTTGGTTGGCCAAGGGACTATTTATTAAAACCTGAATTACAAAGGCACTTCGCTGTAAAAATCTCTTTAGGGTGTGTTTGATTTTTTCAGTGGCTGTGTAAATACCCTTAAATAGATAATTATTACCATTTCACCCATTTGAAAATTGTTTGAAAATCCACCGTACTTTTTAGAGTCCGGATTCTCTGTTATCTGGTCAACAAGGATTTCCTGTTACCCTAATGGTTTGGCGTTCGAAGCTTTTATTTATTATTTATTTTTATTTTTTTAGTGAGTGGTGACATGGATCAATGAAGATTAGGGTATCGGGAAATTCCTGTTGACCAGATAACGGAGGATCCGGACTCTACTTTTTAACTCCAAAGCTGGTTCAAAAAAGTTATTTTAAATTTGTGGACCCTAAGGTGATGTATATGATAAATCCATTCCGTCCAGCCGTTTTAACACAATATTTTAAAGCATGAGCTGAAAAATGAGGCAGATTGAACACTCAAATGACCCACACAAAAAGAAACAGTGGGCCTTAGAGGTTTTTAATGGTAAGTGTTACATACCCTTTTTCTAGCGGCGTGGTCCATTTGAGCTTTCGATATGCCTTATTTTTTGGCTCATGCCATAAATTCATCAGCCATAATAGATTAGCAGTGTGGATAAGCGATACATTTCACAATGGAACCCACAAATATGTTGTGGTGTTCTCGATTTTTGTGTAAAAAATGCTTGTACTCAAATCAAACATTGAAAAAAGTAATGTAAATACTGGGGAAATAATTATTACATATTTTTACAGTATTTTCCGGTGAATTGAAAAACCAAACAAGCCTTATATACAAAGAAATGCTCCAACGGAGCGCTCTAAGTTATAAATACTCCCAATCCATGGTTACTTGAATAGTCCAATCGATCAATCTAAACTGTCTATTAAGTCCAAAACACATTTCATGCCCCACCATGCAATAATTGCACTGATTGGAAGATCCTATAACCCTTTATTTGTCTTTTTTTTTTCTTTTTTTTCTTTTTTTTTTTTCAATAGCCATCTTTTGTCCGATCCATGGCTGGGATGGCTATGATTTCTAACAAAAGTAATTCTTTGAGAATCATAAATAATGGGATATGATAAATAGACGTATCAGTTTATTGATTAGATCTGTTTTGTGTAAATGGTTTTCACTGTCCATATTAAAGGCCATTGATCCAATGGTGAACAAAAATCAGATTGGCCTGATGTGTGTATGTTATCACATGAAATGTGCAATGGACCTAATGAACAGTTTAGATCAATGGATTGGACTGTATAAGTGTTCCAATTCGACTAGGAGAATTATAACTTATAGTGCTATGAGCTTTATTCTCTCCTTATATTTTGAGAAAAAGGTGGGCCACTTGGTCGAGTCACCCCTGGCTCATTCAGTGAGACTCAACTCGGCTGAACGAGTTGGCCTAACTCTCTGAGTCCTATAACCAATTTTGGAAAGTTTCATTTCCCCTTTCAAGGTGGCTTAAGGTTAGTGTTATAAATATATTGATTTAAAAATATATTTTAATAATATATTATAATAATAATATTTGAAAAGATGTTTGAAAAAATACATTTTTCAAGTTTTGGGAATAGTCCCACATGGGAAAGAGAAGAGAAGGAAATCGGGTTTAAATGAAAACAGCGGGAGTATTATAATATTTACCTTGGTAGTCCGTGGACTATTGACCTTGCGTGTTCAGTTGCACTGGAACACCCGCGCGCGCGCTCGCGCTCGGGCTCGGGCGGGCTCGGGCACGGGCACGGTCTCGGTCTCGGGACTCGGGCTCGGGCTCGGGCTTGGGCTCGGTGCGAGGGCACGTGGGCAGGGCATGGGCATGTGAGGCAGTGTGCTGTAGTGGCGCACTTTGCACTTGCACGTGCGCATCGTGTCGAGAGAGGGTCGCTCGCGGTGCGACTAGTGGCTAAGGCAGATGGTTGGACGAAAATCAAGTGGACTGAATGAGAGTCCCTCTGATTATATAGAGGCTGGAAATATAGCTGTTGCACAAATGTGTAACAGCTATGGAGTTAATTATACAGAAACTGTTGCTAACAGTCATAAAACGGCTAGCCCAAACAGCTATAAAATGGCTAGCCAGCTCTCTCACAACAGCCATATAACGGCTAGTTTCCAACAGCCATATAAGGCTAGTTTCTCCAACAGCTAGAAAACGGTCATGGAATTTAATTCCCTGGACCATAAACCCCAGCCATCATAGCCTATAAAAGAGGGTCTAGATGGGTTTCCAAACCATCTCAACTCACTCCAGCAAATCCATACGAATTTCCAGCACAAAGCAAGGCTTGAACCTTAGCTTGAAGAATAGACCAGAGGTGTGGTCTAGGACTGTTCAACTGAACCAGTGGCTGACGAATTGAACTGACCAGTGCAGTGGTCAAACTCCTTTTTTCTCTTTCTTCTCTTTCTTTGGGATTTTTCTTTTATATTGTAATATTGCCAGATAGTGTGTAAAAAGAGTTCCATTTGGTGGGCCTTCGTGTTTGCTGAACGCAGACCCACACCAGGCTTGTCGTATCCTAGAAGCAATTTGCCTGTAACCTATCAGCATACTCAATCCACTTGAGTAGGGGCAAATAACGCTTTAAGGACAACTTTTCAGACGTGCTTCAACCTGTCCTTAGTTCTGACCGAAGTGATTCTTGGTTTCCATATTATACAGATATTACATTAATCTGTATAAAATTCTCAACAATCTTAAAGCGTTATTCCTGTAATGGAAGCCGATAGTGTTTCATCCATCAAGCTGATGAATCAGGACTTGATACGTCTTGATCGGTTCGATGGAACCAATTTTACAAGATGGCAAGACAAGCTGAAATTTCTCCTAACGGCGCTAAGGATCTACTACATACTAGATCCAAATTTGCAAGCGCTACCTGAAGCAACCGACGACGACACACCTGAACAGGTGGCCGCCCGCACCAAACGAGCCGGAAGATGAACTCTTGTGTCGAGGACACATTCTGAACGCTCTCTCCGACCGACTGTACGATCTGTACCAACAGACGTCATCAGCAAAGGAGATCTGGACTGCTCTGGAGTTCAAATACAAAGCTGAAGAAGAAGAAGGTACCAACAAGTTTCTCATCGCCAGGTATTTTGACTTCAACATGGTAGATAACAAACCGCTGCTACCCCAAATCCAAGAATTGCAGCTAATAGTAAACAAAATCAAAGCGATAAAGATAGATCTTCCTGAATCATTCCAAGTCGGGGCTATAATTGCCAAATTGCCACCGATGTGGAAAGACTATAGAAAGAAGTTGCTGCATAAAACTGAGGACTACACACTGGAACAAATCCAGAAACATCTCAGAATTGAGGAAGAATCCCGTAACCGCGACAGAAAGAATGATAACGGGAATGCCTCGTCCAAGTTCATGCAGTAGTAGAGAACTCTAATAACAAACATCCCGAGAAGGACAATTCCCTGAAACCCAATAAAGGGAAATTCAAGAAAAACACCCAAAAGAAGAACGGGAAAGTTCAAAGGCCCATGCCATGTCTGTGAAAAACCGGGCACTATGCTCGAGTATGCCGATATCGCAAGTCTAAACAAGAGGCAAGTGCAGTAGAAGAAGGCGATATAGTGGCTATGATCACTGAGGTGAATACCATCCAAGGCAAAGTTCCAGGTTGGTGGTATGTATGATACTGCCGCTACAGTACATGTGTGCTACGACAAATCAGCCTTCAAAACCTATGAGGAATTGACCGATGGTCAAGAAGTCCAAATGGAAGTCCAAATGGGTAATGAAGTCCGATCAAAGGTCGTCGGCAAAGACTGCGAAATGATATTCACATCTGGGAAGAAAGTGATTCTGACCAATGTACTGGCATGTTCCAGACATGATGGCGAAACTTAGTTTCTGGGGACCTTCTGGGTAAACCAGGCATAAGGGTGGTGTACGAGTCAGGAAAATGATCTCTGAATCCAAGAATGAGAATTTTGTCGGAAGGGATATGCTTGTAACGGAATGGTCAAGTTTTCTCTGAATGAAAGTAGCACTTCTGCGTATATGGTTGAATCCTCTAGACTGTGGCATGATAGACTAGCTCATATAGGGTATAGTACTATGAAGTTCATGATAGAATGGTTTAATCTCATACACAGATAAAGAAACCGAAAAATGTGAAGTGTGCATACGATCCAAAATGACGAAGAAACCTTTTCCAAGTGTTGAAAGATCGTCTCAAATATTAGATCTTGTACACAGTGATATCTATGAGTTAAACGGCATTCTTACTCGTGGAGGTAAACGGTACTTCATAACCTTTATAGATGATTGCTCTAGATATGTGTATGTGTACCTATTAAAGAGCAAAGATGAAGCATTGAACATGTTTAAAGTATATAATAAAGCAGAAGTAGAGAATCAACTAAATAAGAAGATTAAAATTCTCCGTAGCGATAGAGGAGGAGAATACTTCTCCAATGAATTCGATAACTTCTGTGAAGAACATGGACTGATACATCAATGTACTGCTCCATATACACCTCAACAAAACGGAATAGCTGAAAGGAAGAATAGAACATTAGTAGAAATGGTCAACTCAATGCTGATAAGAGCAAAGTTGCCACTAAATCTATGGGGTGAGGCACTGCTTGCAGCATGCCATATTATAAACAGAATTCCGTCTAAAAAATATAGAATATCTCCATATGAAACATGGAGAGGAAGAAAACCTAACCTAGGATATCTTAAAGTGTGGGGGTGTCTTGCATATTGTAGAACCCCTGACCCAAAAAGAACTAAGTTAGGACCAAGAGCTATAAGTGTGCCTTCGTATGGTATGCACAAAATAGTAAAGCTTATAGACTTCTAGACATGGAGTCTAATACAATAATAGAATCAAGAGACGTTGAGTTCTTTGAGAACTCACTATCCTTGGAGTCTAAGGATAATGAAATCCAATCTCCTAATAGAGAACAAGATAGCACAGCCCCACAGATAGTGGAAGCTCCTATTGAACCTCGTAGGAGTCAAAGAACAAGAATAGAGAAGAGTCTAGGAGATGACTACATAGACTCACAACGTATCATTTTCCATCTAGTAGAAGCAGATAGAGAAAATGTTATAAGACAAATACCTATAGTGATGATATAGAAGATGATCCTAAATCATATAAAGAGGTTATATCTTCTAGAGACTCAGCTTTCTGGAAAGAAAGAAGCTATAACGATGAAATGGAATCCATACTATCAAATCAAACATGGGAACTAGTAAACTTACCTCCAGGTTCTAGACCCATAGGTTGTAAGTGGGTATTTAGGAAGAAATATCACACTGATGGGACTATCCAAACCTTTAAAGCTCGACTAGTAGCTAAGGGTTTTAGACAAAAAGAAGGGATAGATTATTTTGACACATACTCACCTGTAGCTAGGATAACATCCATTAGGATATTATTTGCGCTAGCTTCTATACATCATCTTCACATCCATCAAATGGATGTAAAGACTGCTTTCCTGAATGGTGACCTCAATGAGGAGGTATACATGGAACAACCTGAAGGGTTCATTCTACCAGGAAATGAAACAAAGTATGTAGATTAGTCAAATCATTGTATGGATTAAAACAAGCACCAAAACAGTGGCATGAGAAGTTTGATTCCAAAATACTATCTCATGGTTTCATGCATAATGTAGCTGACAAATGCATATACTCTAAAGTAGATGGTAGTTATATCGTTATTATTTGTCTGTATGTAGATGACATGTTAATAATAAGTAACAAATGGAAGGTGTGACTGAAACAAAAAGGTTTCTATCTTCTGTATTCAAAATGAAGGATCTTGGACAAGTTGATACCATCTAGGTATCAAAGTTAAAAAACATTGTGGGGGTATGCTTTGTGTCAATCTCATTATATTGAGAAGATACTAAACAAGTTTAACCATCTAAATATAAAGGAAGCAAAAACCTCATTTGATCCAAGTATCAAGCTAAAAGAAAATACTGGAAGAACAGTTGCACAATTAGAATATGCGAGTGCTATAGGAAGTCTTATGTATGCTATGCAATGCACTAGACCAGATATCGCATATGCTGTGAGTAAACTTAGTAGGTTTACTAGTAACCCCAGTACTGAACACTGGAATGCAATCAGTAGAGTCCTTGGTTACTTAAAAGCAACCAAAGACTTAGGACTATTTTATTCAGAGTTTCCTGCCGTATTGGAAGGATATACCGATGCGAGCTGGATATCGAGTGCAGGGGACAACAAGTCTACTACAGGGTGGGTATTCACCCTAGGAGGTGCAGCTGTATCTTGGGGATCCAAGAAACAGACTTGCATAACGCACTCGACTATGGAGTCTGAATTCATAGCCCTGGCTGCAACAGGCAAAGAGGCTGAGTGGCTAAGGGATCTTCTATTAGAAATCCCTTTCTGTGTAAAGCCTATATCGGCTGTGTCACTACATTGTGATAGTGAAGCCACATTAGCTAGAGCCTATAGCGGCACTTATAATGGTAAATCTAGACATATCAGTCTTCGACATGATTATGTCAGACAATTGATTCGAGATGGAATCATTGCTATTTCCTATGTGAAATCAAGCAACAACCTGACAGATCCTTTTACTAAACCTCTACCGAGAGAGGTAGTAAAGGCTACATCTAGAGGGATGGGGTTGAAACTCTTCAACCAAAGTTCCACCAGTGATGGTAACCCAACCTAAAGTCAGAAAATCTCTAATTTTGGGTTTAATGGGTAAGAACAAGTCACTGATATGTGGAAAGTTTTCAGCACTGAATAATAAAACCTCATGCATAATAGATAAGTGCTGAGCGTTACGATAGAGGTTGAGTCTTGAGAACTCTTAATGAAATCCAGTCTATAGGACAAGTGTTTTTAAGTAACGGAGACACTGGAAGGATTTCACCTATATGAACGTAGAGATGGTGCCGTCTCTCATGAGAGTTAGGAGTTTTCTCTCGGGATCGTTCACGAATTAGGATAAGCACATGGCCATTAAATGTGCTGAGCAAGATTGTGGGAACTCTAATAAACACATAGCGAATATGTGTGTGGTTTCTCCAACTCTGTTATCTAGGAATAACTGGTTCAAAGCTGCGGCTACCAGTAATTTCGATAGAGTTTTGAGATACTTACACTAAGGAAGATTAAAATCGAAAGATATCTTTCTTTATGCATATAAGCTGATTATTCTGGCAATATTGTTTAAAAGAGAAAATATTTTATAAAAATCAAGTGGGGGATTGTTATAAATATATTGATTTTTAATATATATTTTAATATATATTATAATAAAGTATTAAAAAAAATTGTTTGAAAAAAACCGTTTTTCAAGATTTTGGAATAGTCCCACATGGGAAAGAGAAGAGAAAGAAATCTGGTTTAAATGAAAACAGTGGAGTATAGTATTATAATATTTACCTTGTAGTCCGTGGACTATGGACCTTGCGTGTTCCAGTGCGAAGCACTGGAACACCGCGCGGCGCTCGCGCTCGCGCTCGGGCTCGGGCACGGGCACGGGCAGGGCTCGGTCTCGGTCTCAGATCTCGGACTCTCGGACTCGGACTCGGACGGTCTCGGTCGGCTCGGACTCGGACTCGGTCTCGGGCTCGGTCTCGGGCTTGGGCTCGGTGCGAGGGCGTGGGCATGTGAGGCAGTGTGGCTGTAGAGGCGCTAGTGGCGCACTTTGCACTTCGCACGTGCGCATCGTGTCGCAGAGGGTCGCTCCCTTTGCGAACCGGAGCGAGACAGGTGCGACTAGTGGCTAAGGCAGATGGTTGGACGAAAATCAAGTGGACTGAATGAGAGTCCTCTGATTATATAGAGGCTGGAAATATAGCTGTTGCACAAATGTGTAACAGCTATGAGTTAATTACAGAAACTGTTGCTAACAGTCATAAAACGACTAGCCCAACAGCTATAAAATGGCTAGTAGCTCTCTCACAACAGCCATATAACGGCTAGTTTCCAACAGCCATATAACGGCTAGTTTCTCCAACAGCTAGAAAACGGTCATGGAATTTAATTCCCTGGACCATAAACCCCAGCCATCATAGCCTATAAAAAGAGGGTCTAGATGGGTTTCCAAACCATCTCAACTCACTCCAGCAAATCCATACGAATTTCCAGCAACAAAGCAAGGCTTGAACCTTAGCTTGAAGAATAGACCAGAGGTGTGGTCTAGGACTGTTCAACTGAACCAGTGGCTGACGAATTGAACTGACCAGTGCAGTGGTCAAACTCTTTTTTTTTTTTTTCTCTTTCTTCTCTTTCTTTTGGGATTTTTCTTTTATATTGTAATATTGCCAGATAGTGTGTAAAAGAGTTCCATTTGGTGGGCCTTCGTGTTTGCTGAACGCAGACCCACACCAGGCTTGTCGTATCCTAGAAGCAATTTGCCTGTAACCTATCAGCATACTCAATCCACTTGAGTAGGGGCAAATAACGCTTTAAGGACAGCGTTTCAGACGTGCTTCAGCCTGTCCTTAGTTCTAACCGTAGTGATTTTTGGTTTCCATATTATACAGATATTACATTAATCTGTATACAATTCTCAACAGTGGGTACCTTTTCCGTGCATTTAAAAAAATAAAAAAATAAAAATAAAAATCCATTTACACATTCCCTGTATCTCCTTTCCTCTGTCCGCGTGCCACAACCCATAGTTTTTTATCCCACCGAGTAGAATGCCTAGCTATATAAACCTGAAGCATGACTCTTTACCCTTTCAAAGAGAAGCTATGGAAGCACACGAAGTTCTTCACATGATTGGTGGAGCTGGCGAGACCAGCTACGCCAATCACTCAACACTCCAGGTCTCTGTCTCTCTCTCTCTCTCTCTCTCTCTCTCAAACTACATGGTGGACGTGGACAGTCTTACAACATAGATCTAGGCCGTTCATACAAAGAGATGACAAGGGAAGCTCTATCTTACACGGCAATATGGATATGTGTACTGTGATCGAGTTGTTAGGCCTGGGGTTGGGCCCCGCGTTGTTACTATATGTGGGTCCACTTATGGGCCCTCTCTAGTTAGGGTTTCTCTTTATGCTATTTTTTAAATATTCTAAATAAAGGCATTTTACATATCAATCTCTATACTTTCCATTGCCAAAAATTAACATGGTTATCATGTCAGAGAGATCTTGACAACTCCTCTCACAGTATTACATGCATTACTACATATGGTTTAATATCAAATGGTCCCACTGGATCTTTATCTGTACTATCCTTCAACTCTAATACATCAGGCTTTCAATGGGTCGGGTTGGCACACTTCCCAAGGGTGAGCCAGGGCCAACGATTTTAATTAATCGGGCTAGGTCGAGTTGTGTCTAAGAGCTCATCAGACCATCTAAATCGTTTAAGGTATTAATAGAATTTTTGTCAATATCATGCATGACGTGGGCACACCTAATAAACAGCCTTGATCATGTAAAAAGGATTTTGGGCTTTGCCTGCTTCAGGCCGGGCCTTAGTGAATACTAGGCTCAAGGGTTGGGTCCGGACCTAAAATTTTAAGCCCATTAAATGATTGAGGTGGGCTAGAGCTGTGTTTAAGAAGTTGTCAGCCTGGAACTCGGCCCAGCTCTTAATGCATACCACCATGTGATAATTGCATATAATAATAAAAAATTCATATTTTGTTATGAACATATGTTTTTTGATATGGCATGTTAGATGGTTCAGATCATCAGTTCAAGGCACTCTGGGCAGTCTAAGCATTTAAAAAATGAAAAAAATAATAAATAATAAAAAAGTAAAAAAAGAAAAGAAAAGAAGACTGGAAATCTTTTTCAAGAACTCATCTGGGCTGTCAACTTAACAAGTCTCGTCAATCAGACGATCTGACCGTTCAATTGGGTCAGATATTGGTATGGGTGGCACATAAATAATGGGTCTGGTTTTATGATTGGACGGTCCACAAGCCCAATTCAACTCATTTGCACTGATCAATTGATTATTCCTCTTGTGTTTTTATAGGAAAGAGCCATATATATCCAAGGTCAAAACCATAGTAGAAAATTAAAGAATAATAGTCCTCTACTGCACAAACTTCCCCAAGAGCTTGGGCATTGTAGACATGGGCTGTTCATCAGGGCCCAACACATTCCTGGCCATCTCTAATATTATGGAAGCAGTGGACTAGAAACAACGTCATCTCGGCCGTTCATTGCTCGAGTTCCGAGTGTTTTTAAATGACCTTCCAAGGAATGACTTCAACAACATTTTCAAGTCCTTAACAGGCTTCTATGAGAAACTCAAACAAAACAATGGGCCTGATTTTCGGCCATGTTTCATTGCCGGAGTGCCCAGCTCCTTCTACCGCAGGCTTTTTCCGACGGATAGTCTAGACTTCGTTCACTCTTCTTATAGTCTGCATTGGCTCTCTCAGGTGAGCATCTTCATTCATAACAGGTTTCCAATGACTGGACCGGTTCGAAGGTGAGGTTAAGGTGGTACTGCACAAATTGGGTTCCACGCAGTGTACTTTCACCATCCAATCCGTCTATCGGATGTGTTACCTTTGAAATCCTTTAGTGCCAAAAAATCAGTCCAATCCAAAGCAAATGTGGGCCACACAAAAAAGGTAACCAGTTATGAGAGAGCTGTCACGCAAAAAACATAAATCTCTTAGGCATGACTCTTCATCTGGACCGGATGAAGGGTCTGAACATCCTTGATTATATATACACAATTAATGATGAACCCCCACGATAATCAACGGTTGATGTTCCATCTCAACACATTCCTTGTGTTGTGCCCATATAAATTTTGTTCTGAGATATTGCAGTTTTTCTGAAGTGATGCATCTCATGAACAGGTTGAATTATGTAATTTTGGTGGTCCCAGTATCAAGCAGGGCTTTTGTGAGGCCCATGATGTATTGGTTTTATCCAAGCCGTCCATTCATTTTTAATTTTTTTTTTTTGGACCATTTTAGGGTATGAGTCAAAAATAAGTAGATCCAAAGCTCAAGTTTGTCGCACCACAAGATGCAATGGTAATGACAAGCACCACACAAGCCTTCTTAGGTGTTTGTTTGCCATCCTACCCGTTTAAAACGTCATATAGACATGGATGAATGGAAAAGTCAAATATCAGCTTCATCGACTTTTTAGGTAATTTTAACGGTGGGCATTCAATCCTCAATGTGTTGTCCACTTGAGTCTTGAATCTGCCTAATTTTGTGGTGATATAAAAAAAAATGAACTAGCAAAATGGATAGACTGAGAGGATAAAACCCATACATTAAGGTGGGCTTCATTGAGCTCTTCCTTTACAGACTATTTTGATGTGGCAGCATTTTATTAAATAAGGTGGTAAAATGAAAAAATAATAATAGTTACGAATACAGTAAAGACAAGTACGGTTGAAATATATAATAAATGATGGGCTTTTCATTCGACACATGGAAAAAGACTTCACGTTGCTGACGTGATGAAACGACTGCTTGTTACTGAGATACACCGTGATCGGATTGCTAATTGAGTTCCTCAGTAGGCTTTGGGCCAACTTTGAATGAATTTGGTTTATCCACGCTGTCCATCCGTTTTTTCATATCATTTTAGGGGTATAATGTCAAATTAAAGAATGGCTAAAGGTCAAGTGGACCACACCACAGGAAACAGTGGAAACTAATGATTTCCACCGTTGAAACCTTTTAGGACCTACAGTGATGTTTATTTGTCATCCAACCCGTTCATAAGATCATACAGATATGGATGAATGGAAAAAACAAATATCATCTTATCCAAAATTCTGTGGCCCCAATAGTTTTTCAATGGTAGATTTCAATTCACACTATTTCCTGTAGCGTGGTCCAATTGAGTTTTACGTATGTTTCATTTTTTGTCTTAAACTCTATGATTATCTAGTAAAATGGATGGATGGATGGAATGTAGACCCACATAATCTATTCAGTGAGCCAATCCACTCACAGATGCACACTGCCTTGTGTTTGTGATGATGCGGATTCACACCATCCATCCATCCATTTGGAGAGATAATTTTAGGCACAAGACAAAGAATGACTCAGATCATGCAACACATACATCGTGATGGTTCCCACGTAGCTTTGTAACGTCACTTCAGGAGACTCTCACTACTCAGCCTGTCAGTAGGCAATCCGTCCACCAATACTCGAGTGGGCAACCGACGCGGATTGGGTACTAACGCCTCTCTGTAGCTGGAAACGGACGGAGACATGAGGGGCACCGCGTGTATGGGTTTTATTCACACCGTCCATTCATTTTGCCGTATCATCTTAGGGCATCAGCCTAAAAATAAGGCAGATCCACCGCTTAAATGGACCATACTACAGGAAGCAATGGTGATAATGACACCCACTGTTGAAACCTTCGTAAGGCCTACCAACCTGTTCATAACGCACATAGACCTATACGAAGGGAAAACAAACTCTTATGGTCCCAAAAAGTTTTCAACCGTTAGTGTTTAATCCTCATTTTTTCAATCATAGCCTTAAAATGATATGGTAAAATGGATGGACGGTGTGGATTAAACCCATACATCAGTGGTGGCCCCTTGGAACTCCTACTTGTTCCTAGCTATGGACGGGCGGGGGTAGTACCCAATCTACATCCGTGGGCTACAGCATGGGAGACCATCGAGACGAGAAGTCCAACCATTAAAATCGTACAAATTTCATGTGGGGTCCACCGTTGTGGTGTGTACATTCCATCTAATCCACTCATCCAATGTATCACATCAGGATAAATGGATTCCCCAAAACCAGGACATTCCAATACTCTTGTGGGCCACACCACATGAATTTAGAAGTTTCAATAATGATTTTACACTATTTCCGATAGTGTGGTCCACATAAGTCCTCGATTTGACTGATTTTTAAGATCTACGGTCCACACATCTTTGATGGAACCTTCAATTGCATTGACACCACATTGAGGATTTATCAATAGCATTAAACTCTTTCAATTCCATCGACTAGTATAACACCAAAACGTTCTAGCAGCCAACATAGATTTTTTGAATTTTTTCGATGGGATCGATCATTGGTCGATGGAGTCGACATCTACTTGATGGCATCGAGTAGTCTATCAATGGCATTAGCAAACCCTTATTACCGACAGATTTAAGAAATCAACAACACCCAATACGGATAACATAAATTTCTATGGTGTCCACAATGATATATATATTATATATATATATATATTATATATAATATATATATATATATATATATATAATATATATATATATTTATTTGACATTCAATAAGTCGGTCACCTAAGATGACTTATTTTAGGAGGTAAGCCTAAAAATAATGGCGAATCAAAAACTCAGGTAAGCCACACTACAGGCAAATACAGGAATAGAGATGTCCACCGTTCATATGATACCCAATCCATTGAATGGAAAAACCAAATATCTGCTTTATCAAAAACTTCAGTGGATCCCAAGAAGATTTTAATATTTTGAGTACCATTCTACTGTTTCTTGTGGTGTAGCCCACTTGACATTTGGACGGACTTGATTTTTGGGCTTACCTACTAAATTGGTTGTATTATGTGATGGCTGGTTTTATATTTCACATAAACATCATGGTGGGCTCAAGCTAGGTACCTACCCGGGTTACTTTCACTTTAATATATATGAAATCCATTCCATTCATCACATACAGCCTTTTTTGTCGGATAGTAAAAATTCAGGACGATTAAACAATTACGCGGGCCGCCTCAAAAAAATTATACTTTGATGAGGTATGGGTCTAGGTTTAGTTTGGAATACTTTGATTGATATACACACATGTGTGTGTCTATATATATATATATATATATATATATATATATATATATATATATAGGTGTGTGTGTATATATCTATATATATCTATACACACACATATATACACCAGGTGAATGGGCTGATGCCATATAAACACCACAGTCAGTCCTACACAAAATTAAAACTAATGGTAGGCTTTGCCTTTGATTGTTTCCTGTGGTGTGGCCTACCTGAGCTTTAAATTATCATGATTTTTTAAGTTCAATTATTGGAACGAGGCATTATACTTGATGGATGAGGTGGATCTCATGAAATTACTTCCATCTATATAGTTCCTGGTCTACAAAAGTTACCTAGCATGCATGTTGGAGTTTTTCCATAACGTATCATAATTAGTCTCCTTAAAACCCTAACTTCTCATAAATAAATCTTATTTCAACAGGGAGGGTGCAACAAAGAAAGACACCAATTCATCTCCTTTCATTTTTATCATGTGTTCCACACATGTGGGTCCACCTATATAGACAACTTAGGCTTTTTTGGTCCTATTCTAAAGGCTGACACATTTGGCTTTCAGTTCTTTTCCATCTACAATAGATTAGGAAGAGACTTTTTGGATAGTAAAATGAATATCAATGACAGTTTCTTAATGGCATTGATCAAGTAAATCTCAATTGTAGTATTTAAGTTTTTTTTTTTTTTTTTCTAAAAACTTGGATATATCTAAATAGAGATCCATAGGACTTAATCTTAAGGTCCGAACCTTTGAAAAGTGTTATTTTCCATTGAGTGGTGGTTGAATCAGTTAAGCCGATTGAGCCATCTCTCTCTCTCTCTCTCTCATTCATTTAGATGGCTTAATTGTGGGATGTGGAGGATTGAGACAGTCTAATGTCATCGATGGTTCACATGAAAAAAACATCTCACAATAAGAGATCTTTGACTAGAGGGAAAACTATTCTTGCCAACTAGAGAGATCCACCTGGTTGGCAAGGATAGTTTGCCCATTGGTTAGGGGCCTCAGCTGCTACGTAGCTGTCTATCAATTTCACAAGCTCACTATAGGACAGAACCCAAAAATGAGACAGATCCAAAACCCAGGTGGGCCACATGACAAGAAATGGTGGAGATTAAACACCTACCATTAAAAACCTTCCTGAGGCCACAAAAGTTTTGAATCACACAAATATTTGTTTTTGGTTCATCCTGGTGGAAATAACATTATAAATTATTTGGATGGCATATATACGCCATAATAAGCTATGGGAAGGCTTCAATAATGAGTATTGTTTCCATTCTCACTTTTTTTTTTTTTTTTTTTTTTTTTTTTGTGTCACCCACCTGAGTTTGGATATGCCTCATTTTTGGGTTGTTGCCCTACCGTGAGTTTATGAAATTGATGAATGGAGTAAATTTTTTATGGACATCATACTAGGCCCACATAGCTTCTACCTATAAGAACTTTGGGGGGGGGGGGGGGGGGGGGGGGGGGGGGTGTTAATTGGAGATCTTTTAGAAATTAATAACAATGATTAGGTAGGTTTAAGTAGACTCACATAAAATAGTTTCTCGTCTAAACTAACATATGAACATCACAAATTATTGTTGTTTGAAAAGGCCGAGCTAAATGTCCTAAAGGGGGGGGGGGGGAATAGGACAATGCCAAATTTAAAAATAAAGCACGGAAATAAAGACTTAATAAACAAATGATAGCACAATAGAAAGCAACCTCTAAAATTAAGTATTGAGAGGCTGATACAAGCTTGGTTCTAATGACAACCTAACACCAAAAACCTACGGTTTATGGCAGGACAACCTTACTATAACGTGGGTGAGTATCAAAAACTCAAACTCAAATGGAGATGAAAGAAATAAGAATTAATCTATTACAACATTTACCACATAATGCTTAAAAAATAAAGATTGCAACATTCACATCTACAAATACATCCCACAATCTTAAACCACAAAATGATAAAGAAATAAATCAAACATCCACCAAACACCAGAGAATTATAGTGGTTCGTGTGTGTACACCAACTATCTGAAAACAGCCACACAAGTACTTCACTCATAATATTCACTCCCTCAGAATATTAGCGTTCACAAATCAAATAGGTTTTTCAAGGTTCACCTAAAACCTTCACAATTGTATTTTAAATGGGCTCACACAATCACAACCCCACACTCTGAGATTTTCTGGTTGATCTCAGAAAAAACCAAATGAGATTTTCTGGCTTAACTCATAAACCAAATAAAAAGGAATTATAGAAAAAGAAACACTTATCTGTACAAAGATTCTGAAGTAGCCCGGTAGAACCAACTTGATGACGACGTAGATATTCAATGTTCAGTCCCACAAGTCTATAGGGTTCTAGGTCTAGATGATTTTTAATTTAAATCAACCTGGGCTACCTTGATTTGATTTCGATCTCAAGAAAGGGTAAATCAAATGTTCCTTTTCAAAATCAGATTGGAATAGAGATCTAAAATCAAATGACAAGAGTTATGTAAAGAATCTAAAATATGCACAAAATTGCTTAGAATGAACAAAAATTATCTCAGAGTGATTGCTTAAAAATAATTAGAATTGAATATGAAACTCTAAAATTTGAGTGCTATTTAGAGGTGAAAAATTTGTTCACTCGACTGGCCTTAGGTTCACTCCAACTTGCCTTAGGTCTAAGATTTTCAAAAATTCTGGCGCGATAAGATTTGACAATTGCTCGACTGGCCTTGTGGATCCCACGACTGGTCGAGTGGCTTGCTTGACTAGTTGTGAACTACACACGACTGGTCGAGTGGAGCCAGATTGCTTGCTGTAATTCGAGTCGAGCCCTGCACGACCGGTTGAGCACTGTTCACTCGACTGGTCGAGCAGTTTCCAGGACTGGTCGAGGACCAACAGAAAATTTTCAAAAAATTTAACAAATCCTGGACTGGTCGAGAAAATTCTAGGACTGGTTAAGCTAGTGTTAGGGTTAGTCGAACAAACAACCTATTAACCTATAAAATGACCGATACCAAGTATGAAATGAACGTAATATGTCCTAAGGCCAATCTAGGTCATTCATACCTTACTTATGAGATAGAACGTGTGAACCAAACTATCGATCACATTGGCAACTTTAATTCTTACGATATTCGAAACTTGAACTCAACGTATCGAACTTAGTCTTCAATTAGGACTTGAGTTCTTGGATGTTTCCAGTTACAGAACTTGAACCGCAATATTGCGATTAGGTTCTTGAAAGTTGAGTCTTCAACCAACACTTAAAACTCATACACTTTCTTCAGTTTGAAGATCTCGGCAAGTTCATCGTAGATATCAACAAGATTGATTAAGCATAATCGTCGAAGATTCAAAGCAAATCAAAGCACAAGCTTAATATATAAAACACATAAGCATGACACAAACTCGAATTGATTTGGCACACCAAAATTTGACCAAAACTTAGGGTTTCCAACATAGCAATTTCAATCTCTCCCTTTGTCAAAGTTGTGACAAAACAAAAATACAAGTCATGCAATAAAAATTTAATAAGAATACATGCTCAATAAATAATCATGCACCATTTAGTCAACATATGATCAATAAAGAATCATACACCATCTGTGCACACTATGCAACGATCTCCCCCTTAATCCATTACTCCAAATTGTAAAAAAAAAAAAAAAAAAAATGCATTTAAACACCTCATCCACATCATCATATCAAATAAATTCAAGCTTATTCCACACAATATTCTCCCCCTTTTTGTCACAACATGACAAAGGAAAGAAATAGATGATAAATGATAAATATAGATAATAGAAGAGTAAAGAAGATAGAAAAGAACATGACAAAAAGATTAATAGCAGATAACCATCAAGTATCATGTCACAAGATGTAAGTAGCTTAAGTAGTTATCAACCAAACTCACAAATGGTAAAGAGAGTTAAAAGAAATTAATACAGAACCAAAGCAAATAGAACAACTAGTCAGATTCTGATGAAGGAGCAGGAATAGATGGATCATTCTTATGTAAAACCCTATTGATGCGCCTCATATATTTGCGCATATATTTGAAATGCGATTGTAGGGTTACATAAATCTGAGTCACTTGTTCCTCAAGACAACGCAGTCTCTCATCAAAATTAGAAGACTGATAATCAGAATCAGCCGCAGAATCTGAATCTAGCTCATTAAATAAATCATCCATGTTTACATCTTCTTGTAGCAAAGCATCACCTTCTTCACCTTCTTCACCTCCTCCAACATCCCCATCAACTTGACCAGGATTCAGGTCCAGATTCATCTTGTTGATATTTGAATTGTTGAAGGGACGAAGATTAATGGAACCTTCTCCAACAGGCATAGCTACCAAAGCATAGGTAGCTAGGGCAGTCATAAGATAAGTAAAAGAAATATCACTATGACCGGGATGTAAACGAAACTGAATGATAAGATGACAGATAAGTGAAGGAAGACATATATGGATACCAGACACAACAGAATGCATAATACCGGCCATGAAAGCAGTCAACTCAGTCTTGTTATCTGAGTGAAGATACACATTTGAAATGAAAATGCGATGAAAGACCATGTATCTGGGTAACATAAATTTGAAACCAAGCGCAATACCGCCGTTTCATTCCGCATCCATATTACAAAGAACTCTAGTAATCAGACATTTTGCATTCTCAGAAGGTTTAGAGGTCAAAGTAGATATGAGAACACCGTCGTCAACAACAAATATATTCATGATAAAAGAAATCAAATGACAGTCTACTTCGATCGGACCTTCTCTAGTTGACACAGTAAATGTCAAATTCTCTTGAGAAAAGTCAGTAATACAAACATACATAGCCTGCGCAATGGACTGGTATGCCGAATCGGCCCAAGATAATATGTTCTCCCATCCTACAACTTGAAGGAGGAGGACGATGTTGAAGCGTTCAATATGATCAACATTAACAACACGCTCAACAATGACATTCCGATGTCGGATATCCCACACATACATGGGGTCCTCTTCGAGTGACCGAAGATGACGCACTGAAATGGGTGCAGAACGAGATGAAGAGGGACCACGAACGGTTCTCTTCCTATTTCGCCCTTCCATAGCAATAACAACTTAAAGAAAATAAGGATTGTAAAAATGAGAGAAAAGATTCTAAGGAAATCAAATTTTTAGGTAGAAACCCTTGCAAACCACCATAAAACTTGAAACAAGTTATAAAATCAAGTTAAAGGAAAATCAATGAACTCAAACTGATAAGGAATTTGAAAATGAAGCACTAACCGAAGAGGAATCAAAGATGGGTTCGACCGGTCATGGTAGGGCTTGTTGGAGAAGAAGAACAAAGTGAATAAAAATGTATTTTTCCCAAATAAAAGGTAAAACCCGAGTTCCACGACTGGTCATGTACATACTTGACTGGTTAAGCCACGACTGGTCGAGTGTGTACTCGACTGGTCGTGCACCACTGAAAATTTACAATTTTGCATCTATTTGAATTTTCAAATTTTTAAAATAATAAATATATACATTATGATACAAATACGCACAAATCATCAGTTCATTTTTGCACATATCAAGATCAAATTTCAATTTTACAAACTTGTTTTTGTCGAGCGGTTTTGTAAATATGTCTGCAAGTTGATTCTCGGTCTGAATATATTCCAATGAAATTATCTTGTTTTCCACCAATTCACGAATATAATGATATCTGATGTCAATATGTTTGGTTCGTGAATGCTGAATTGAATTTTTAGAAATATTAATTGCGCTTGTATTGTCACAATATAAAACCATAGATTCTTGCGCAATTCTATAATCGCTTAGCATTCTCTTCATCCACACAAGCTGAGTGCATGCATTACCAGCAACAATATATTCAGCCTCAGCTGTGGAGCGCGATACGGAACTCTGTTTTTTACTAAGCTAAGAAACCAAACAGTTCCCGACATAGAAACAACCACTGCTAGTCATTTTATGATCATTAATGTTACCAACCCAATCAACATCCGTGTAATCAGCTAATTGCACATTAGTATCACGTGGATACCAAAGACTAAGATTAGCTGAACTAGCGACATATTGCAAATTTACTTAACAACAATCAGATGAGACTCTTTAGGGTCCGATTGATATCTAGCACAAATTTCTACGCTAAAAGCAATATCAGGTCGGCTCGCAGTTAAATAAAGTAAACTACCTATCATACTATTAGAAAGTTTTAGAGTAGTACTCATTGGAGTATCAAAATTTTTCCCACTCTCAAATCCAAACTTTTTAACTAAGTTCAGAGCATATTTGATTTGAGAGATAAAGAATCCATCGGGGATTTGTTTGACTTGTAACCCTAGAAAATAGTTTAGTTCTCCAACCATGCTCATTTCAAATTTAGATTTCATAAGATCTTCAAACTCAACAGTCATGTTAGCATAGGTAAATCCATAGATAATGTCATCAACATAGATTTGTACTATTAGTATATAATTATTATGTTTCTTAACAAATAATGTTTTATCTACACTCCTCATAACAAAGTAATAACTTAACAAAAATTTAGTCGATTTTTCGTACCATGCCCTGGGAGCCTGTTTCAAACCATAGAGTGCCTTTTTCGGGCAATAGACATTATTAGCATGCTTAGGGTCTTCAAAACCCTTTGGTTGTTCAACGTACACTTCTTCATATAAATTGTCGTTTAAGAACGCACTCTTTATATCTATTTGATATATTTTGAATTTTTTAAAGCATACAATGGATATAAATAGTCTTATTGATTCAAGACAAGTTACTGGGGTAAAGGACTCATCATAATCAATGCCTTCAATTTGAGTGTACCATTGTACAAACAGCCTAGCCTTATTTCTAATAATATTACCAAGTTCATCAGACTTATTTTTGAAAATCCATTTTGTTCCGATAATGCCATCATTGATGTAACTGCTGTCTTGGATGCCTCGACTGCAAGTGAGTGCACCCAAGCCTGTTGAGAACGGTTCGGTTGTGGCGCCATAGGCCATTAAGGCGGCCTAAAACGAGGTGCAAGAGCCTGAAAAGATGGATGTGCTGGTGCTAACCGTATAGGTGGGGCCGAAATAGCTTGTGGAAACTGGGGGTCGATGCTCTGAGGCGGCGAGAAGCCGTTATCCCTCATCCTGGTGAAACAATATGTATCCGTGTGGCCTGACCTCTTACAGTAGGTGCACTACAAGTTTGCTCACCCCGGCTGAGCTGGTGGTGTCGCAACCTAGGAGGCGAATCCGCACGCGGCTTCTTATCGAGGAATGGTCGGCTCGGCAGATTTGGTCGAGGCCTCTAACCCATGGGTGCACGCGTATGGGATAGTTTATCCTCATCCTTCTCTGCCCGTAGGGATATGCTCACTAGCTCAACATAGTGCGGTATGCTAGCGCAGCACATCTTCGAGTGTATCTCGGGTCGCAACCCCACAGAAAACCGCCGCATCCTCATCGGCTCATCAGCTAAGATCAACGGAGCATACCTAGCCAGCTCCATGAATCTGTTCTCATACTCTGCCACTGTCATCCCTCCCTGATGGAGGCGAAGGAACTCTCCCTCCTTCTCATGGCAGTACGTGAGAGGGAAATACTTCTCGTGGAAGTGCGTCTTAAAGGCCTCCCACGTCCACACATAACCAACAGCAATGGTTCGCAGGATGTTATCCCATCAAAGGCTAGCCTCCTTCTCGAACATGTAGGTGACTAACTCCACCTGTTCTGCCTCTGTGTAATGCAGCGGCTTTAGCATATTAGAGATGCGATCTAGCCAATACTCGGCCTCCTCGGGTCAGTGAGTACCCGCAAAGGTAGGAGGTCGGAAGCGCTGGAATCACTCAAACAGGCCACTAGCACCCACATTCTCAACAGGGTGCACGAGTGGTGCAGGTGGAACCACACTCATACTCTGGGCAAAGACCCCTGCGATGGTGGCTAAAAACTGCGGTTACTGTTGTTCTGCTGCTGCATCAAGAGCATCATTTGCTCCAACCAATCAAGAGGAGGAGCGGCCTGAGGCATGTGAGGCGTCGAGGTAGACGCACAATTCTGCTCAGGAACCGGTGGCGCCACAGGTGGTGCAACAGGTGTCGGCCCATTAGTGGGGCCAGTGGCTGGCTGAGAATCTAGCATAGTCTTGTGGGTCGGGCCCGAACTGGGGTCCATATGGCTATCGCTGAGGGGAGGTGCCCCGTCAATCGAGTCGCCAAGTGTGAGACGTGTCGTACTCCGCATGCTCTTAGGTGGCATTCCCTATATACAACATAGGGCGCAACCCATGAGATTTAGCATAAAATCATACACGTATCCATACATCATTTGCATTTCAAATCTAAAGAAGTTTCATGCATTTCATTTACCAAAATTGTCACAATACATGAGATGCAGTATTATATGGATCATGACAGAAAATGCATGTGAGCTAATCTAAGCAAGGTTCACGCACACTAAAACCTATAAACCACTCTACTACATTACTAAGCCTATCAAGGCTATACATAGAAATAAGAAAGCAAGCAATAAAGCAAACCAAAAGACGACTACATGTACGACTAGTCGTCAGAATCTGGCGATGGTGGAGGTGCACCCTTATCCTGCAGACAACACAGGATAGACCTCAAGGCGCGTGATACTTTACTAAATTTTCGCTTCATGAAGGCTTCATTCTTTTCAAGCTTTTGCTTTACCTTGGCCCGGGTCGCTGTGACCTCCTGTCACAGGGCAACCTGACCCTCCTCAAGTTAAGCCAAGAGAGCTTCTATCGCAACCCGATCACTATCGTGCACCTGTGTAGCAGGAGAAGAGCCCTCATCAGTGTCCTGAGCCTCCTCTTCCTCTTCCTGCTCTCCTTCTTCCTCTATCTCATTTTCTTCCACTTCCTCTTCTTCTTCACTCTCTCAGCCTTGTCGCTACTTTCCTCGTCCTCGGACCCAACACGTCGTTGTAACGACCCAATCTTCATGTTAGCAAGTGTGGTGTCATTTACAAAGTGAATCTGCACCACCATATCAGGGCAAAGTCTGTAGCCGAACTCATGAGTAAGCTTGTATATGAGTCGACCAAATGGAAGTGAATTGGCTGTTCTAGTAGAATGGGCAGTCAGGACTATCTCTCGTAGGACGATGGTAGGCAGGACAAGCTATCTCCCTGCCTAGCACAGTACAAGAAGTCCACCATCAAGCGCGTACACTCGCTGTGATTGCTCCACCTGGGATACACATTGTGCATGAAGATGTGGTGGAGCAGGTGGAAGTCGTCGGCCATCTTGGACGCTAAGAGAGAACGGTTTGGATTTCAATCGGTCAGTCAGCCATAAAGGAATCGTGTGCGGCGGTCTCTTTCACCCTCACTCCTGAAATAATCCTCACTGGCATGTACCTCACCACACGGTATTCTCGGGAGCTGAGATATTAGACGGACATCTACAACCGCTTCCCGCCTTGCCACGGGGATCTTGAATTGTAGAGGCTCCAGCGATGGGTCTCGTATATGGGCGTAGAAGGCTCGGATAGTGTTCATAGTCGCCCGTGATATGCCTTCAAATATGGGCCCCCATCCAGCATCAGACAAGCAGTCCATCGACGGATAAAGCCCGAATAGCCTCTTATCTACATGTGCTTCGAAGAGAACCCTACGGCCTTGAAATCCCATGTGACAGGTCCGTTAGTTGAGCTCTTTTGAGAGGAGCGTGGGGATCGAGGTCCCGCTTTGTCCTTATCTCCCGATCAACGCTTGTACTAGCCTCGACGCCTTTCTGCCTCCTTGAACGGGTAGGGCGGCTAGGCCCGGCTTCATCCGTAGGAGCCCTCTTCTTCCCCATGAGAGAAAGAAACGTGGAAATGGAGAAAATAGCCGCTATAAGCTCAAGAAGAGCCATGGAAGCTAGAAAAACCTAAGAATATGGGGGATTTGGAAGTCTTGAAAATATGAGACACAAAGTTATGGACTTTGTGCTCAAATGAGTAAGAAAGCAAGGAAAATGGGAAGTGTAGGGGATGAGTTTTGGAGGGGATGGTGAAAATGGTTAGGAGTGAAGAAACAAATGAGGAAGATGCTAGAATGGAGGGGGATTTGAGATGGAAAAAGGGCCTTTTGAGAAGTTTAGAAAGCTTGAAGGGGTAAGAAGGAGAGAAATGAAGCAAATGGGGATAAAAGAGGGGTCCCCACATGATTTTGTGGGGCCTACAACTTTGTACACGAGCCAGCGACCGGCCCGCGTCGGTCCGACAGGCCTGGTCCGTCCGAGTGGCGAGGGCTCGCCCATTCATAACTGGACAGACCGGCGATGGCATCGTCGGTCTCTGGTCAATCCGGCAATGGCTCGCCCCCCCGGGCGATGACATCCCCCCGGAGGTGCCGGAAAGGTGCGGGGTCCACTTCGGGTCCCCCCGATTTGCACCGTTTAGGCCCCGAAGTCCGTTTGAGTTGTTTCGAGTTTCATCTCGCGTATATTAGCACTTTTCAATTTGTTTAAGTGTGGAATATTTCTAATTCTCACCTAAACTTATTGATTGACGGTTTAGAAAGGAGTTTGGATCATTTTTATACGATCTCATACGCATACGGGGTGAAATTCAACGGTCAGTTTTGGTCCATTTCGTCGACAGGAGAAACTTAGAATCTTAGGACTGTTTCTACGTTTTATTGCCCCTACCTAAGTCAAAATACGTCAGCGTGCGTCGTGTAACCATAACCCAAGTCCAGTTTAATCCAAAGCATGCTCTGATACCAACTTGTAATACCCTGAAAATTGGGTGTCAAGCAAGAGCCCAACTCCCGAGTTCCAATACATCACTTGTGCAACATAAATAATAATGATTAAATGTTATCCGTATTAGTGCATTAAACATGAGTGCGATTATACCAAAACAGCATATCATACTACAGAGACAATTAGATTATGTAAGTGGAAGACTGTGATAAATGTATAAAGCATATAAGTAGATTTTGAGTCCCCAAACTATGAACATGTCACTAGGTTAAATAATTACATGAATAATTTCCAAAGTAACAAAATGATAAAATGTGATATCGTCTATCCATATCCCTATAGCCCCGATGCGCAACTCCAGGTCTACATAGACTCGCCAGAGAGTTGCATGTAGGAGAACTCCTCCTCGTCATCATAAAAGTCAGGCTCCATCTCGTAAGCCTCGACATCACCTACAACGACAACATAGTCTGGTGGGTGTTTTAAAACACCGTCCCAGAGTGGGAGTGAGTGATCAACTCAGTGGAGCTATAAGGCAAAGGTTAACATGTTATCAATTCGATTAAGCAGTAATAATGAAGCAATACAACAATGATCATATCCTAAGTACTCTTGTTAATGCACGGATGGTATGCGATAATGATGCATGCCCTCGCCTACACTCCCTCAGCGACATCATCTCACGATCGTGCATGGCAACCTCCCTAAAGGTGCGCTTTGTCGCCAAAGCACATGCAATGCAGTGCATGATCGTTTTAGCTAAATTCTTATTTAGATTTATTCAAACAGCGTGTTTGGGAAGCTAAGGTGCCTTCCTTTATATCATTTACCCCAACGATGATCCATTTAGGGTCGTCAATCCTAGTTAATCACATACGATAAACAAGTTATAGGGCAACGTCACCCCTGAATATAATCAGTGGACAGGCAAGTTCAAGTCACTACGAAGATGCTCCTCGCCATCCTCATAGGCCTTAGTTTATACTCGAGGTCACTACGGAAAAGGCTCGTCACCTTAGCGTAGGCCGACACCTCGAATACAATGTCCCATACCATCATATTCAGCTCACGAGTTTGGTTTGCTCACTGGACACTATGGTGAGGCTCGTCGTCCCAACGTAGGCCACAACTCGACCACAGTGTCGCATACCACCATGCCCGGCTCATGAGTCTTAGCGAATCGTGGAATTAAGGTTAAACGGGTTTTTCTCTGGTAAGTTGGTACCTTAGATTCAAGCAGTCACGTCCATACATTGTGAATATACATTAGGCCAATCGGGTTACTTGACAAGCTTGACTGGTATGAGCGTACGTTAAGTTGATCGACATGAAATGCGTAAGCACTCCGCGTGGCCTAACTACTGTCGACAATCAGCATACGACTCGAATTCCTCAAACATGTCTTATGGGCGAAACGACCTCAGCCACTAACTCGGTAATCATTACCGATTGCCTAGACTACATCGTAGCCCCAATCACACTCCAAACGATAGCATTCACATGTTATAGTCAAAGACAGCATGTGACAACCAATCTAAATACAAATCTCATTTGAGCATTCCAACAAACACATAGTACACATGTTGTCATGCATAGGCATTTCATATATAAAGCACATAGTAGTAAGTTAGGTTACATGAAGAAAATTGTAACTATAGGTAAGGGAATTGAGATTCACCTCTCAACGCCCTCATTAAACACATTTAAGCAAGCATTTCTCATCCAGGCATTTTATCAAACACTTAGACTACACATATCAACATACATGTAATACGGTAGTTATAATAGGTATTCACTACCAAAAAAAGGGGCAAAGGATACAGACCACGTTAGTTTTTTGCTACGAATATAAGCCTTAGCTATATTTGCTACGGTTTTAATCCGTAGTTAAAAAGTTGACACACCATTTATAATTAATGGTGTTGTAAGGGGCTCTATGAGGCCTTAAAAAAATTAAATGTTCTATCTAAGCCGTCCATATATTTAGAAATATTACTTTAGAGGTTGAAAAAAAAATTCAACTAGATTGAAGGCTCAAGTGGACCACACGGTAGGAAACATGGATATTAAATTACATTTACTTCTTATGGTGTGGTCCACTTGGGCCTTGAATATACCTTTAATTTTGGTATCATAAACTAAATTAATTTAATAAAATTATGTATCGGAATGGATAAACCAAATACATCATGATGGGTCCCACGGAGCCCCTGTCTCTCAACCGTCCAGGGTTCATTTTGTGAGACACGCCCGGAAACGAATTGGCTATTGTCCTGCCACCAAGCAATGGTAGATGGTCGGTGCTCTGTGGGCCCTACCATGATGTCTGTTTTTCATCCATGTCGTCCATCTATTTTTATAGATCATTTTATAATATATGAGAAAAAATAAGGTATATATAAATCTCAAGTGGACCACATTACAGGAAAAAGTGTTGGATGAACGTTGACCATTAAAAACGTTTTGGGGGCATAAAAGTTTTGGATCAAGCTGATATTTATTGTTTCCCTTCATCCGAGTCTTTATAACCTAATCAACATATTAGATTTCAAATAAACAGTTCAGTGGGCCTTAAGAGGATTTTAATAGTGGATATCCAATCATTATTGATTTCCTGTTGTGTGGTCCACCTGAGAATTATATACATATAATTTTTTTGTATAAAGCCTTAAAATGATCTTTAAAAATAGATGAACGGAATGGATGAAACACATACATCATGGTGGGGCCCACAGAGCACCCACCACCGGTAGCCAATCCGTCTCCCAAATTTGGGCGCGCGCTCAAAACAGAGCCGCGCCCAAAATGGGTTCTCTCTCTCTTCATTCCCTAATCTCTCCATTCCCTCCCGATCTCTGCTCCATCTTTCTCATTCTCCTCCCTCTCTCTTCAATGCATCAGCCGTGAAGAAACACGCCGTAAAGCTCCTCTTCTATCTCTCTCCATTGCAGAGGGACGGAGATGGATTCACGATGATGTCTGCGTGGATTGGTTCGACAATCACGGGCTACAAATGTGGTCTCTGGAGATGAGAGACAGAGAAGACGAGGGTTTGGGTTGCACCAAATCTTTCGGAAACAATGGCTGTCAGCAAAGTCGGGGGAGTTTTTTTATTTTCTCGACAGGGGGTGATGTTGGCCGTGGACCCTGGTGGATACCCTGGTGGATTCGGGCAGTGCTAGTATATTCCGGTGCTGCAGATGAAGATGACGGTGATGAACCACCTCTGGTATTATTTTTCTTGGATTCCTATTTTTTTCCTGATAAATTTCATGAGGAGATTTAGGGCTTTGGAGTCTGATTTTGGTTCCTAAGTACTATTGCTATATGAGGAGATGTTTTTAGTTGACATTTAGTTGAACCCTAATGGGCAGATGCATTCTGCCAAATCTTTGCTGGGAAAGAAAAAGTTCCCAAATCTCAACTGGGAAAAAAAAAAGGAAGAAGAAGAAGAAGAAGAAAGAAAGGTGCCCAAATCTGTATTGCATTGGGAATCCTGTGCTGATTCCGTTCCTGATGGAGCAGACAGTACTAATTGAGAAATCTTTTCATTGATTGAGTAAAGATGATCCATCGGCCTTCATTGATTTGGATGCAGATCGCTTCTTAATAGATAAATCCTATTGGCAATCATTAAGCTTTTCAAAAACACTTTTTTTTTTTTTGAGAATTCCATTTGGTGGGGAGTTTCAGTTGTCAGGCTGGCTTCACTTGTTGAATTTCGTTTTTTTTTTTTTCCTGGATAGGCTATTTTTAGATGTCAGTTGTAATGTTGGTGCTTGACATCACTGCTATTCACTTTCAAACCAATCGAGCGCTTCTATGAAAAAAATTCTAGGTGCAAGTGTCAGACGCTGTCCATTTACATCTGTAAGTACATGTTTTCTGTGTACACAATTTGACTGCCTTTGTTGATGCTGGTGTAACTCGAGTGGACAAGGACCGCATAGAATGGATTGTTCAATGGGCCATGATTGGATGGTTGGTTGTATACTAATGAGGTTGGAAATTGGACTCTGGTTAGCATGTATTAAGTTTTTAAATTTTCAGTAATTCAACTTGAACTGACCATAATACATATATTGTATTTGCTGTGCACATGCATATAAAGCATCCTATGCAAAGTTAGTTATGGATGCAGATTTGGGATTATCTACAGATCCCAAATGCAATAAACTGTGTAGTTCTCTTTGTTTAAATTCTAATCAAGGTGGAATGAGATTTGCAATCCTCTGCCATAATGTAAGAACTGTTGTCTTTCATGGGTGCTCATGCTATGACAGTGCATAAGCTTTGATAATCATACATTTTATTGTGTTTGTGGAAGAGTTGGAGATGCCCATCAGGCGTTTGATGAAATCGGGGAAGATGAGAATGGTGAGATCGGGGAAGAGGACGAGCAGGGAGTTGAAGAAGATGGAGAGTACGAAGAAGATGATGGTGAGGGTGAGGGTGAGGATGAGGTGAGATTCTTATCTTATTAAAAAAAAAAAAGGACTATCCTTTAATTAATGGTTTGTTGCTTATATTTTTTCGTCATCACTTCAGTGCTTTCTTTTACTTTTTTTGTGATTTCATGGTTATGTATTTAAATTGTTTATTGGGTTGGGCTCCTGATGTGTCTATCAGTTTGGGTGCTCCTATGAGAATCGAGTTTAATTGGTTTTCTTTAATAAAACTATGGTTATAGAGGTGGTCAATACTCAACTGCTATTATATCCTTAGTTTTGTGCTTTTGCCTTTGCTCTTGAGTACCATAAGACACCAATGCCCTTGAATTTCAAAGATTGCCACCATTCCCTTTCTTCTCAACACTTGGTCTGAGCCAATGGACTGCACGTTTTGTAAAAGTTTGCATACAACTCTAACATTTGTTCTTTATGCTACATGATATTCTGTTATTTGTCAGACAACTATCTAATGAATGGGATGCTACCAGAATTGAGGCCTTGCATTGGATTGCAACACCCGGCATGAATGAGATCAAAATGGTTACATGAACTGCATAAAGTAAGGAAAAAAAGAAAAGAAAATACATCTATAGCTTTTTAGATACTTTTTTTTTTTTTTTGGTTTCTATTTTTCCTACTTGTTGAAAGAAATATTTAAATCACGAATAAGAAAAGGAAAATTAATTTATCGATAAGAAAGAAATATTAAATTTTTTTCTAGTTGTTAATTAGATAAATTTTGCTTGATATCTCCAAATAAGTTGATCAGATCTAAGCATATTTTGTTGTTAAAAATATAAAGAAAGGAAAAGAAAAAAGCAAGCATATTATTATTTGGTGTCTCTCTTCACAAGTTTCAGGTTGATCTTTGTATCTATGATTTTTCCCATTCATGTTGTTTCTGCTATTTATAGTAGTGGCTGCTATTTGTTTGGTGACTTTATTAATTTCTGTTTTGTTCTTTATTCTGCAGCGAATGCAAAGCTGTATTGCAAAATTGGTGTGCCCTTTGTCATGGGCACTACTGGTGGGGATAGGCAGAAGTTGTATAAGATGGTTGAAGATAGAAAAGTTTATGCAGTTATTTCTCCACAGATGGGAAAACAGGTGCTTGAAACAACACTGTTATAGTTCAGGAGCTTTGTGCAACCCACACACGCATCTTCACACTTGCAGTTTGACATGCAGTTGCATGTGCCATTGTGGCCCGGGTGGTGGACATCCGATCTGTTGTCATGTTGGCCCTCCTGTGTAAATGATCCAGTCCAAACCAGGCTAGCCAATTCATCAGGTTAGCCAACATGTAAGAAAATCGGGGATGGTTCAATAATCCAAGCTCATGTAATAATGTGACTACTGATGGTGGACGAGCCTGAATTTTGAATGAGGTCATATAAATTGTAGAGCCCATCTGATGCATGGCTTGGATTTCCTATGCAGTTTCCTTAGATTGGCATGTGTCCCTGCATCTTTAGAGGTGCATGTGGAGGCACGTCGATTTAGCAAAATTCTTAGCTAGATTAACACTGAGTAGAATTTCCTTTTAAAATGTCTGCTTGGAATGAAAACCAATACTTTTTCACTATGTTTAGGTTGTCGCATTTCTTGCAGCCATGGAATTTATGGCTGAGCAGTTTCCTGGAGCCTTTTCAGCCTATTCTCTTCAGGTCAGATTCTCAGCTCCTCACAGTTCTTTTGACCAGTATCTGCTTATCTTGTACAGAGAGTTGGTGCAAACCCATCTTCTAAGTCCCACCATCCAACAATTTGTGGGTGGGAATATTAATATGCATTTCAAACTTGAGTATTGAGAATTCAAATTTCAAAGTGCCTATGGATTCCTTGGCAGCTGCCATTAAATGGTGGGAGTTGATGAATTGTTTGGTCCTTTTATATGATGGTTGGCTTTGATGTATATTTTTTAGTTGTGGTAGTGTAAATTTTTTAGTCCACAAAAATCTCATCGAGGGGCCAAAGCATTTGGATATGTTTAAAGTTGATTCGCGCTTCCGCTGCCGCCATTTCTAGGACTGACTGACGCCTCACTTGCACTAGCACCTACATTTTTGCTACTAAAATTCAATACTTTAATCTAATAAGTTGTTTCTGTAATTCTTTAGTTGTATTTGTTAGTGCTATTATATGATACCTCTTTGATTGTCAAATTTTGTGTGTCAAAACCTTGGTATGTTCTATGTCTTGGTGTGTTCTATGTTTAAGACAACCATGGACTCTTCAAGCGGCTTCAAGGTATATTTCGAAGATATAAAGGAGAAGATATATAGAAAAAGATATATAGAAGAAGATATAAAGAAGAAGATATAAAGAAGACACGGTATTCTTTATTCACGCAAAGGTTATTCAAGTTCAAGATACAAGCAGTGTTTGAAGGTGTGAAGCTCAAAAGCAAACTCAAGATAAATGTTTGTGTCAAGTATTTTGGACGACTCGTACTTCAGGCTTCAAGTACTAAAAGATTTATCATTCGTTGAATGAAGTAAAGTTCAATGTCCATACTTCACTATTCAGGTTTGATAGACCATAGTCTTTGACCTTAGGGTAGGTCATTTTGGATACATCATTCAAATGTGTTTAAACATGTTTTTGATCTGCTCTTAGACTAGTCCTGGGTATGGTTCGACCAGTCCTAGCACTGGCTCGACCTGTCTAAGAATTTCCTAGGCCAGTCTTGGAATTGTTCAAATTTATCGGATTTTCTGGTTCGCTCACGACCAGTCTTGGAGTCTGCTCGACCGGTCGTGGGATGTCCTCAACTCGAACCTCAACCAGTCGTGGAGCCTCGATTCAAACTCCAGCGACTAAATTCACAGTCGCTCGACCAGTCGAGAAGGGGTCTCGACCGGTCGTGGACGACCTTCGACCAGTCGTGGACTGCCTACGACCGGTCGAACATCGGTTTTCCTGATTCCGCGCAGAAATTCAAAAATCTGTTTCTTCTAAGACCAGTCGTGGGAACTCCTAGACCAGTCGAAGACGAATTTCTGTAGCTATAAATAGCACACGAATTTCAGAGTTTAAACATCGAAAAATCTATCAAAGCAAGGCTCCACTCTGAGATAAGTCGTGTTTATTTTTAAGCTAATTTGCGCTTCATTCTAATTCCTTTTGTTAGCTTTTTGCATTTGATTTTATTCTAAATTCCAATCATATTTGAAAAGGGGAAATCGTGTATTCCTTCTTCTTGGAATTAAAATCAAATAGAGCTAGCCCTTTGTGATTTCATTTAAAATCAATTAGAACTTAGAACCTCGATAAATTGAGTATTGGACATTGAACTATCATTATTGAATCTCTACTCTGATCGGTTCTTCCGGGCTACTGCAAAAGGATAAGATCCAGGTATTCTACAATTCCTGTAATTTCTATTTTGGTTTGTATGAGATTTGCCAGAAAAATCTCTATGTGTATGGTTATCTGAGGAGAGCCAGAAAACTCAGATTGTGGGGTTTTTTTGAATTGTGTAAGCCCAAGTGATAAAGACACAATTGTGAAGGTTTTTGGTGAACCTGTGAAAACCAGTTTTATTAGAGAACGCTAATATCCCCTGTGTGAGGATATTAGGAGTGGAGTAGCATTCTGTGTGGCTGTTTGAGGACAGTTGGTGAACACACAGGCGAACCACTATAACTTCTTGTCTTGTGGATTGAATGGTTATTTAATTCCTTATCTTTTATCATTCAGTTCTATTTTCCTTATGAATGTGAATGTTGTAACAGTTTGAAATTACAAGCAAGTGTGGGAATGTTGTAATAATTTAGTGATTTATTTCTACAATTTATTTCCAGCAATTCTCTCTATTGATTCAAGTTGTAAATTCCAAAATTGTTCCAGCAAGGTTGCCCTGCCATTTTTATGGTGTATGGCTGTCCCTAGAACAAGACATTTGTAAAATCAATTTATTCAGTGCAATTTGTATTTATTTCTTTATTCCTCTTTGATTTGAGAATTTGATACAAAGACATTTCTAGACATAAGGTTGTCCTACCATAAACATTTGGTTTTTGGTGAAAGGTTGTCCTTAGAACAACGTTTGTATCAACCTCTCAAATTCAGTTGTTTGAGGTTGCATTTCATTTCTGCATTGCAATTTATTTAATTAGTTCATTGGCTATCATACTTTGTTTAATTCCGCTATTATAAGTTTTTATTTGGCATTGTCCTATTCACCCCCCCCCCCCCCCCCCTCTAGGACATATAGCTTGGCCATTTCAGTATTACTTTATCTATGTTTAGCTGTACTATACTTATTCAGAGTGGAAGCAATTATTAGAGTGTAGGCTCAGGAGGTGGTCCACAATGCTTCACTGGGGAGTTTACATGGGTGCATGATCAAATCTGTTCATCAGGTGCGGACATCCATTTCCTTTGTAGACAGGTTCACCAGAGGTATGAAACCTTGAATTTTAGGTCAGATGTTCTAAACAACATTTTGGTAAGCATCCTCGCATGAAATTCAGCTTTTCCAGTTTGGGATAGAAGGAACAAAGATAATTCTCTTTGTCAGTTACATGCATATCAGTCTTTGATGTGGCAATAAGTGTACTAACATAATAGTTAGGACAAGATATACCTATAGATATTTTTGCCTATAGATATTTTTGGTATGTAAGCAAAGGAGAAACCATGACACAATATGAAGTAATTAATGGACTTGAGGTTGAGATCCTCTTTAATATTGTGAATGTAACAGATTATTAAAGAAGTTAATGTAATGTGCTATGAATAATCATGACATAACCATGATGTGTAGTTTAGTATTTTCATTTTTGGTATTAAAATAAATGCTTCGTAATTGTTTTTCTTGGGTATCTACTTAGTTGTAACTGCTGCATTTTTACTACTCATTGCTTTGCAGCTTTAAGCTTTTTCAGCGGCAACAAGCTTCTCATCAATGGCAGCCAAGGCTAAATGAACTTGTGAAGCACTTGGAGGAATCCCTTTTTAGGAATGCTACTTCAAAGGTCTTCCATGCATGTGTTTAAGTTTGTTGGTTTTGCCATGTTGAGTTTTTTTTTTTTTCAAGATAGATTACTTGTTTGTATGGTACCTGCTCAAAGCTGGTTTTTGTTGTCTAAAAAAAGATTCGTTTCTCTTTCTATTTTGTGTCATTAGACAGCTTCAATTACTGAAAAGATTTCATTTGTGTACATACCTTCCCCTGGTAATCTTGCCATTTTTTTTTCTCGGCTAACAAAACATCAGTTGTTATGATGCAGGAACCTGGAGTAGCTGAATCTGAGTTTGCTATGATTGATATGGGAACACTCATCAAGAAATTTCTTACTCTTCGCAATCCGGGTCCTCTAATTGTACCTAAAGGAGCTCTTGCAGAATCGCCTCCCGAACCAATTACCTTGACTTCATGGTTGTGTGAAGAGGATATTGATTATTATGTCAGTAAATTCAGCAAGTCAGGCTTTATTGGAGGACTGAACTAGCGAAATATAGATCCGTATGTTTTCTACCAACTTCTTTTTAATTGTTATAAGTTGCTAATTTGAAATATGTCTCTTATTAGAATGACTACTTATCTATGTTTTCCATGTGAATAAAATGCCTTTTTTTTTTCCCCTGTTTTAATGCAAGCAATTCTGAACCCATGGTTCAAAAACCAGAAAACTTGACTCAACTAAATGTCCCATCAGGTTGGGTTGACTCGATGTCTTAAGATGACTCGACTCAATATTTTAATATATAAATTAAAAGTGTTTGGAGTGTTATAAATACTTGAAAACATTTGACAGGGATAAAGACCTTTCTTTTATTTTGTTTGCTTTTCGTTGCTGAATTTGATTCATGGTGAATGGACTTGTAAACTAGAGAAACATTGATAGTATATTCTGGTAGACATGTTGTGAGTTGTAGAAAATAGGTTTGCAGAGGCTAAGGATCATATAATTTCTCAATTTTTCGGTACATTTAGGGGTCATTTGGATGCCTGGAAGTTTTATTAGTTGTCAAGGGTTTAGAGGCAACCCACTCAAAGGTGGTGTTTGGACAGAATTTCACCTGTAAGGGAGTTACAAGTTGTAAGTCACTCATAACTTTTTAGTGCATTTGAAATCCTGAGCAAAAGAAGTGATTTGAGAGTAACTTCTGTGGACTGTGTTGGACTGTAAGTGTGTGAGCTCTATCTTCTGTAGGTACCAAATTTATTACCTAAATTCAATAGATTACATGTCTCCAAATATCTTAAACATGACAAATGACTACAAAAAGTAAAAAAATAAAACAACCAAACTAGCAACAGATGCTGAAATTCTTCTAAAAAATCACATAGATTTGCTGAAAACCCATAATAGATTCAAGATCAGATGCAACAATTAAAAAAAATAAAAAACCAAAAAATCTGTGTGCTTCATGAAGTCAAACATAAAATGGAAGAACTTATGGATTTCATTCAACGGCTGAAGATTAACAGGAATCCATTGCTGATCTCACGTAAACTACTATGTATTATCAGTTGACAAATAAACTTATGGGATACAAGAAAGAACAGGACCCAATGCATGGTGTTTTTTTTTGGGGGGGTGTCAATATTCATTCTAGTATCGTATGGAAGTACACAGAAATTGACATTGGTTCGAATTGAAGGACACAGATTGGGTAGTGTAGAACCAGCACCCATGTTGGTACTATGTTGATGTGGTAAAACTCTTACGACAATCCACTGACAACACCATCATTACCTTGAAATCCATGCCATCCACCCTAATACCATTCAATCCCTTCCAATCCACCCAGCCAAATGGGCCCTAAACCTATAACCTAAACCTAAACCTATAACCTATAACCTACTTATAACCTACACCTAAACCTAAACCTATAACCTAAACCTATAACCTAAACTTAAACCTATAACCTATAACTTAAACCTAAACCAAAACCTATCTTACTCATGTCTTTCTCTCTTACTATGTAATGTTTTTACAAGTATGTTCCAATTTTGTTAGTTATATATGTAATAGCTTATTGAGGACATGTAAAAAGCAAAGGAAGATATGGAAAAACTGAAAGGGGAGGCACAAGCCAACAAGGATCACATGCTACAGGTGGTTTGGATTTTTACTTGGATTTATTATCTGATACTCTTACGTACAGATTTAAATATTTTATGATATTTTTCTGACAGTATAAATAAATAGCTTCAAAGTTTCTTGTAAATCGGGCTTCTTTGACATATATAACTCCAGAATCTAGGCCTTGTAATTAATTAAAACTTTACATATATTATCCATTGGATGCCAGGACTCCTTGCCATGTCATTCAAACTCTTTTACATGGTAACATGCCTACCCAGGTGAAAGATTTGGATGTGGAACTTGGAAGTACTAAGCAGAAAAGTAAACAAAACTTGCAACAAGCCATCTTAATTGAAAGGGAAAGAGTTACTCAAATGCAATGGGATATGGAAGAACTTCGTAGGAAGTATTTGGAGATGGAGTTGAAGCTAAAGTTCGAACATGTTCCTTTTTTGTAATTCTTATGATAGGTTGAGTAAAGTGAAGTATTGTTTATTTAGAAATATGAATGTGGGATGCATTTTATGATTTGATTGCTGTTTGTAATGAATGCATCATTTTTTTTCCTGATTGCATTTTAGGTACTATTCCTATCAGCATTAATTGTATTAGCTTAGATGAGTTCACATTTGCTAGAACATTTCTTAAATTAGTTTATCAATAGATCTAATTAAAAGCTTGTGAAACTAATTAGAATACCAATCAATCTCATCTCTTTACAGGGTGCTCATCATTGATAGATACTTTGCTATTGCACATGTTACCTTTGTAGATATTGATTGATCTCTAACTGGTTTTGGGCCTTCTTTACAACATGCAGATATTGAACCTTGTTGATGTTCAGTGTCATTCTGAAAGTCTATTTGTTAATTCATGTTGTCTCACATAAAAGCTAGTTTAAGTGACAGTTTTTCTATTGACAGGCTGAGAACCCAACTTCAGTACCTCAATGCTTCACCATGGCGCCTGAGCATCCTCCTGTGTGGACTGGTCTCTATCCTGGTTTCTTTCCCAACTTTGAGGTAATCTTCCGCCTATTTTATTTCTTGTTTCTTATTGTAATTTCCTTGTTTGGCTCATTGTTTATATTTGTCAAGACTCTAGTCATATTAACTCATTACCAGCCAAACTTTATTAACTTATGATGTTGCTTACAATTGCATCTTAGTCACGGCTAGTTGTGTTTTGTTTTGAAGGATTTTAGCTCCAGGTTTTACATACTAATCCAAGTACTAACAAAATTATTACAATTTTGGGTGGGGTTAGGTTTCTTCTAAACATCAAATCACAAGCATCCTTCTCGCAGATAACAGTGGAACTTGAACAACTCCTGCAAGAGGTTCGGGTAAAATCATTTTCCTAAATTCAAGCATCTGGTACGTCTCTTATCAAGAATGCATATGATTGGAGTGGTCTGGCCATTTGGACAGGCCATATTTATGTATTTGCTCGAAATTGATAGAGCAGACCCGGATGTGCGTCGGAGCTATCTGGAAGAGTGGGGGTCCCTGGAAGGTGGGAACCGCTGTTATGACCATGATGAAGCTGTCCATTTCTTATGGATAACATTGAAAGGGCCTGGCCATTTGGACAGGCCGTGTTCGTGTATTTGCTCAAAATTAATGGAGCAGACCCGGATGTGCGTCAGAGCTATCCGGATGAGCGGGGGTCCCTGGAAGGCGGGAACCGCTACCCATGATGAAGCTGTCCATTTCCTATGGACAGCATTGGAAGGGCCTGGCCATTTGGACAGGCCGTGTTTATGTATTTGCTCGAAATTAATGGAGCAGACCTGGATGTGCGTCGGAGCTATCCGGATGAGCGGGGGTCCCTGGAAGGTGGGAACCGCTGACCATGATGAAGCTGTCCATTTCCTATGGACAGCATTGGAAGGGCCTGGCCATTTGGACAGGCTGTGTTTATATCTGTATTTGCAGGGACCACACCCTTAACCTATAACCTAAACCTATTCTCACATCCCAAAACCTATAACTACAACCTAAACCTTAACCTAAACCTATAACCTATAACCTAAACTCAATTCCCTAAACTTAAACCTACAACCTAACCTATTCTCAAATTTCTAAACCTAAACCTACACCTAATCCTAATCTTAACTTCCTAACCTAAACCTAAACCTAAACTTGAAAACCCAAACCTAAACCCGATACCGAACCCGAACCTGATTTCCTAAACCTAAACCTTAACCTATTCTCAATTCCCGAAACCTATAGCTTATAACCTGAACCTAAACCTATAACCTAAAACCTAAACCAAAACCAAAACCTATAACTTAAACCTAAACCCATTCCCAAATGCCAAAACCTATAACCTAAACCGAAACCTTAACCTAAACCTATAACCTATAACATAAACCAAAACCTATAACCAAAACCAAAACCAAAACCTATAATCTAAACCCGAACCCATTCTCAAATCCTATAACCTATATCCTAAACCAAAACCTATAACCTAAACCAAAACCAAAACCTATAGCCTAAACCTAAATCAAAACCTATAACCTAAACCTAAACCTTAACCTAAACCTATAACCTATAACCTAAACCAAAACCAAAACCTATAACCTAAACCCAAACCCATTCTCAAATCCCAAAACCTATAACTTAAACCAAAACCAAATCCTATAACCTAAACCCGAACCCATTCTCAAATCCCAAAACCTATAATATAAACCGAAACCTTAACCTAAACCTATAACCTATAACTTAAACCAAAACCTATAACTTAAACCAAAACCAAAACCTATAACCTAAACCCGAACCCATTCTCAAATCCCAAAACCCATAACATAAACCGAAACCTTAACCTAAACCTATAACCTATAACCTAAACCAAAACCTATAACTCAAACCTAAACCTATAACCTATAACCTAAACTAAAACCTATAACCTAAACCAAAACCAAAACCTATAATCTAAACCCGAACCCATTCTCAAATCCTATAACCTAAACCTATAACCTATATCCTAAACTAAAACCTATAACCTAGACCAAAACCAAAACCTATAGCCTAAACCTAAATCAAAACCTATAACCTAAACCTAAACCTTAACCTAAACCTATAACTTATAACTTAAACCAAAACCAAAACTTATAGCCTAAACCCGAACCCATTCTCAAATCTCAAGACCTATAACTTAAACCAAAACCAAAACCTATAACCTAAACCCGAACCCATTCTCAAATCCCAAAACCTAAAACCTAAACTTAAACCGAAACCTTAACCTAAACCTATAACATATAACCTAAACCAAAACCTATAACCTAAACCAAAACCAAAACCTATAACCTAAACACGAACCCATTCTCAAATCCTATAACCTAAACCTATAACCTATAACCTAAACCAAAACCTATAGCCTAAACCAAAACCAAAACCTATAGCCTAAACCTAAATCAAAACCTATAACCTAAACCTAAACCTAAATAAAAACCTAAACCTAAACCTATAACCTATAACCGAAACCAAAACCTATAACCTAAACCAAAACCAAAACTTATAGCCTAAACCCGAACCCATTCTCAAATCCAAAAACCTATAACCTAAACCTAAACCTTAACCTAAACTTGAAAACCCAAACTTAAACCTAAACTTGAAAACCCAACCTAATCTCAACTCCCTAACCTAAACCTAAACCTAAACCTAAACTTGAAAACCCAATCCCGAACCTGAACCCGATTTTCAAAACCTAAACCATAACCCATTCTCAAATCCTATAACCTAAACCTATAACCTATATCCTAAACCAAAACCTATAACCTAAACCAAAACCAAAACCTATAGCCTAAACCTAAATCAAAACCTATAACCTAAACCTAAACCTATAACCTATAACCTAAATCAAAACCTAAACCTAAACCTATAACCTATAACCAAAACAAAAACCTGTAACCTAAACCAAAACCAAAATCTATAGCCTAAACCCGAACCCATTCTCAAATCCAAAAACCTATAACCTAAACCTAAACCTTAACCTAAACTTGAAAACCCAAACTTAAACCTAAACTTGAAAACCCAATCTAAAACCCAATACCGAACCTGAACCCAATTTCTAAAACCTAAACCATAACCCATTCTCAAATCCTATAACCTAAACCTATAACCTATATCCTAAACCAAAACTTATAACCTAAACCAAAACCAAAACCTATAGCCTAAACCTAAACCTTAACCTAAACCTATAACCCGTAACCTAAATCAAAACCTAAACCTATAACCTAAACCAAAACCTATAACCTAAACCAAAACCAAAACCTATAACCTAAACCTGAACCTAAACCTAAACCTTAACCTAAATGTATTCTCAAATCCCTAAACCTAAACCAACACCTAATCCTAATCTCAACTCTCTAACCTAAACCTAAACCTAAACTTGAAAACCCAAACCTAAACCCGATCTTGAACCCGAACTCGATTTCCTAAACCTAAACCTTAACCTATTCTCAATTCCCTAAACCTTAACCTAAATGTATTCTCAAATCCCTAAACCTAAACCTACACCTAATCCTAATCTCAACTCCCTAACCTAAACCTAAACCTAAACTTGAAAACTCAAACCTAAACCCGATCCCGAACTCGAACCCGATTTTCTAAACCTAAACCTTAACCTATTCTCAATTCCCTAAACCTTAACCTAAATGTATTCTCAAATCCCTAAACCTAAACCTACACCTAATCCTAATCTCAACTCCCTAACCTAAACCTAAACCTAAACTTGAAAACCCAAACCTAAACTTGATCTTGAACCCGAACCCGATTTCCTAAACCTAAACCTTAACCTATTCTCAATTCCCTAAACCTTAACCTAAATGTATTCTCAAATCCCTAAACCTAAACCTACAACTAATCCTAATCTCAACTCCATAACATAAACCTAAACCTAAACCTAAACTTAAAAACCCAAACCTAAACCCGATCCCGAACCCGAATCCAATTTCTTAAACCTAAACTTTAACTTATTCTCAATTCCCTAAACCTTAACCTAAATGTATTCTCAAATCCCTAAACCTAAACCTATACCTAATCCTAATCTCAACTCACTAACCTAAACCTAAACCTAAACTTGAAAACCCAAACCTAAACCCAATCCCGAACCCGAACCTGATTTCCTAAACTTAAACCTTAAACTATTCTCAATTCCCTAAATCTATAACCTAAACCTAAAACTTAAACCTAAACCTAAACCAAAAACTATAAACTTAACCTAAACTAAAACCTAAACCTTAACCTAAATGTATTCTCAAATCCCTAAACCTAAACCTACACCTAATCCTAATCTCAACTCCCTAACCTAAACCTAAACCTAAACTTGAAAACCCAAACCTAAACCCGATCCTGAACCCGAATCCGATTTCCTAAACCTAAACCTTAACCTATTCTCAATTCCCTAAACCTTAACCTAAATGTATTCTCAAATCCCTAAACCTAAACCTACACCTAATCCTAATCTCAACTCTCTAACCTAAACCTAAACCTAAACTTGAAAACCCAAACCTAAACCCGATCTTGAACCCGAACCCGATTTCCTAAACCTAAACCTTAACCTATTCTCAATTCCCTAAACCTTAACCTAAATGTATTATCAAATCCTTAAACCTAAACCTACACCTAATCCTAATCTCAACTCCCTAACCTAAACCTAAACCTAAACTTGAAAACCCAAACCTAAACCCGATCTCGAACCCGAACCCGATTTCCTAAACCTAAACCTTAACCTATTCTCAATTCCCTAAACCTTAACTTAAATGTATTCTCAAATCCCTAAACCTAAACCTACAACTAATCCTAATCTCAACTCCCTAACCTAAACATAAACCTAAACTTGAAAACCCAAACCTAAACCCTATCCCGAACCCGAATCCGATTTCCTAAACTTAAACCTTAACCTATTCTCAATTCCCTAAACCTTAACCTAAATGTATTCTCAAATCCTTAAACCTAAACCTACACCTAATCCTAATCTCAACTCCTTAACCTAAACCTTGAAAAGGCCAAGCTATATGTCCTAGAGGGGGGGTGAATAGGACTATGCCAAATTAAAATAAAATTCAGCGGAAATAAAATAAACCAACAACCTTACAACTTGAATCAATTCACAAAGCTAAATTTAAATCACCTTGATAAATAGATATCGAGAGATTGATTCAAATTCAGTTCTAAGGACAACCTTACACCATAATCAACAAGGGCTTATGGTAGGACAACCTTATTTCTAGAACCTCTTTTGGATCAAGAACTCAATATTAATATAAGTAAATGAAATAGCAAGGAATTGAATTTAAATGAAGAAGTAAGATCTAAATTATTACAACAATCCCCACACTTGCTTGAAATGTAAATAATTACAACATTCACATCCCCTTGTACATTCCACAAGATCAAATGATAAAAGATATGAAAATTAAGCAAGCATTCAAACGACAAGTCAAAGAGTTATAGTGGTTCGCTTGTGTGTACACCAACTGTTTTCCAACAGCCACACAAAAAGCTACTCCACTCCTAATATCCTCACACAGGGGATATTAGCGTTCACTAACAAATAGGTTTTCACAGGTTCACCAAAAACCTTTACAATTGTGTCTTTTTCACTTGGGCTTACACAATCCAAAAACCCCTCTTTTCTGAGTTTTCTGGTTTTCCTCAGACAACCAATACAATGAGATTTTTCTGGCTCAACCTCAAACAAAACCAAAAGCAAATGAATTTTACAGAATTGTAAAATACCTGGATTTCTCCTTTTTCGTAGCAGCCCGGTAGAACCAATCGGAGTAGATGATTTGAATGTCAAAGTTCAATTTCCAATACTCACATTCATAAGGTTCTAAGTTCTAATTGATTTTAGATTTAACTCGTTGGGCGTAGCTAAATTTGATTTTGATTCCAAGAAGAAGGAATAAGATAATTCCTCTTTTCAAATATGATTGGAATATAGAAACAAAATCAAATTAAATAAGCTAGCAAAAAGGAATATTAAATAAGCACAATCTAGCTTAAAATAAACACAAACTTATCTCAGAGTGATCACTTGAAAATTCTTGAATTGAATGAGAGTGGAAGTCATGAAAACTCTGAATTTCGTGTTCAATTTATAGAAGCAGAAATTGCTCCTACGACTGGTCTTAGAAACCTACGACTGGTCGTAGCTCTAATAGATTTTTGAAAAAATAAGCGCGATCTTTGAAAGCCGTTCTACGACTGGTCGTGAGTACCCTACGACTGGTCGTGGGTCACCTACGACTGGTCGTAGATATCTACGACTGGTCGTAGGACCAGTGATTTCGTCGCTGGACTTTAAGTCGTAGCTCCACGACTGGTCGTGGACGAGTCGAAGCCACACCTACGACCGGTCGAAGGACCTCCAGGACTGGTCGTGGGCGTACCAAAAATTCCGAAAAATCTTCAACTTCTTAGGACTGGTCGTGGAATTTCTTGGACTAGTCGAACCAATGTTAGGACTGGTCGAACAAGAGCTAGGACTGGTCGTAGAATAGACCAACCTTGTGTATTTTAAATATTTGAATAATGTATCCAAAGTGACCTACTTAAAGGGTCAACCTAAGGTCATTCAAACCTGAACCATGTCGTATGGACATTGAACTTCAACCTTTCAACGAATGTAGATAAATTGAATTATATCAGGCTTGTCAGGCTTGAGATCTTGATCAACATAGAACTACTTCATACGTTGTTTCTTCAGATTTGAACTTCAACATTGTAGCTTCTTGAGGCTTCATCATGTAGTATTTTGAGGCTTCAACATGTAGCTTTTTTGAGGCTTCAACATGTAGCTTTTTTGAGGCTTCAACATGTAGCTTTTTGAGGTGTCTTGAATTCCAATAAATGATCATACAAGTACAGAACACCGATAGATGTTTTTGGCACACAAAATTTGACAACCAAAGGAGCATGAGACCATAACACTTACAATCTCCCCCTTTGGCAAATTTGTGACAAAACATCCAAATAATAATAATACTTCAAATTAAAATGAAGTACTCACAACATATTACTCACAACATATTCACAATAAGTTGAACAATAGAGAAGCATACACACCACAAGTTCTCAAATATTTCATTCTCACATAACTACCCCAGAGTAATAGGTACCCCTGAGAAGTTGTTTAACTCCCCCTGAGTAATAGATAATAGGAACTCCCAAAACTTCTCCCCCTTTTTGTCACAAAATGACAAAGGAACAAGGGCAGCAATCAAAATGAATATAGCAGTTAAAGTATAGATTCAAGAAAACTTTAGTGCATAATTCAAAAAGTCAGTGAGTATGTAAAGTGAAAAACAAATATTACAGACTTAGTAAAACATTCAGTCAGAACCAGAGGATGGAGCAGGATTAGAAGGATCAATTTTGTGTAAACCCTTAGCAATACGCCTCATATATTTGCGTAGATAAGAGAATTGCGTATCTTGGGTAACACGAATTTGAGCCACTTGCTCTTGAAGGGAATTCAATCTCTCATCAAAATCAGAGGGCTGAAAATCAGGATCATCAGCCGAGTCTGACTCAAGTTCTTCAAACAAATCATCCATATTCACGTCTTCAGTAGGATCACTAGCTTGACCAGCATCTCTTGCTTCAGCACCAACGCCACCAGCATCCACTTGACCATCAGTAAATTCTAAAGTCATCTTGTTAAGATTGGAATTATTGAAGGGGAGATGATGGATGGGTTTTTCTCTAGTAGGCATAGCAATGAGCATATGATTTGCTAGCATAGTCAACAAATAACCAAAGGGTATATCACTATGTCCAGGATGTTGACGAGACAGAATAATGGAATGACAAATTAAGGAAGGTAAACATATTTTTGCACCAGAGATGACAGAATGCAAAACACGAACCATAAAAGCAGTGAGTTCGGTTTTATTACCAGCACGTGGATAAAGATTAGAGATGAAAATCCTATGTAGTACTCTGTGTCTGGGTAACAAAAATCTTGAGGGAAGTGCATGACCTTTATGAGTCCAATGAACATCCAAGTTACATAGATCTCTAGTAAGCATTCTACGTTCAGATTCAGAGAGACTGTCATGTAAAATACCAATTGGAATGCTCTCATCATTGACAGGTATTTCCATAATATCAGCAATCAAATGCCGATCCACTACAAACAAACCTTCTTGAGTATCAACTTTAAAAATTAAATTATCAATAGAAAAATCACAGATACATGCAAACATGGATTGGGCAATGGACTGGTATGCAGGTCCACCCCAATGCAAGATGTTATCCCATCCCACAGATTCCAACAGAGTAGGAATACCATATGAAGCAATGTGATTTACATTCACAGGACGCTCAACAATAATATTTCGCATACGTAAATCCCGAACATTCGGAGGATCATTTTCGGAAGACCAAAGATGACGTTGTACAATAGAAGTTGATCTAGAAGAAGATGGACCTCTAGTAGTTTTCTTTTTACCTCTAGCATCCATTTTTAATGGAGGATTTCAATGAAACCACAAGATGCAAGATAGAAAAAATGAGGTTTTAATAGATCAGATTTTTCAAGATAAAACCCCAATCTTGCAATGAACGACCCAATAGATTTAACAAGAGAGTGATTTGAGACACTAATATCAAGAATCTATAGTAAAAATGCAAAGGAACCACTAACCTTGAAGAACTAGGAAGGTGGGTTCGACCGGTCGTAGCTAGAGCCGTTGGTGGGAAAAGAGAAATGAGGAAGATGAGTCAAAATCCCCAAATTAAAGTGAAAACCCGAGTTTCACGACCGGTCGTGTACGTGTTCGACCGGTCGTAGTACGACCGGTCGTGTACACTCACGACTGGTCGAGTACGACTCAAAATTTGCAAATTTTTTTTTTTTTTTTAAATAAATTTCAAATTTAATCAAATAAATCATCAAATTTATGTACATTATGATACACTAAATCATGCAAATTCAATTTAAATTGCTCATACCGAGATCAAACTTTAATTTATTAAACCTGCTTTTGTCGAGCGGTTTAGTGAAAATGTCAGCAAGTTGAGTCTCGGTTGGAATGTAATCCAACAAATTACCTTTTCTTCCACTAATTCACGAATGTAATGAAATCTAATATCAATATGCTTAGTACGTGAATGCTGAACTGGATTTTTAGAGATATTTATTGCGCTGGAATTATCGTAAAATAAAATCATAGAATCCAGATTAATTCCATAATCGCTCAACATTCATTTCATCCAAACAAGTTGAGTACATGCATTTCCAGCAGCAATGTATTCAGCCTCAGCTGTTGATAGCGATATAGAACTTTGCTTCTTACTAAACCAAGAAACAAGACAATTTCCAATGTAGAAACAACCACCACTAGTTGATTTCCTATCATCAATATTTCCAGCCCAGTCAGCATCTGCATACCCGGCTAATTGAACATTAGTTTCATGTGGATACCAGATACCAAGTTTAGTAGAACTTGCGACATATCGCATAATCCGCTTAACCGCAGTTAAGTGAGATTCTTTAGGATTTGATTGATAACGAGCACAAATACCAACACTCAAGGCTATATCTGGTCTACTAGCAGTCAAATAAAGTAAACTACCAATCAAACTACGATACAATTTAGGATCCACATCATTACCTGCAGAGTCTTTTGAGAGTCTCAAAGTTGTACTCATAGGAGTATCAAAGTTTTTACCTTTCTCAAATCCAAATTTCTTGATTAAGCCCTGAGCATATTTGGTTTGAGAGATAAAAATTCCATTAGGTTGTTGTTTTACTTGCAACCCTAGAAAATAGTTTAATTCACCAACCATGCTCATTTCGAATTTAGACTTCATCAAATCTGCAAACTCAACAGTCATATTAGTACAGGTTGATCCATAAATAATATCGTCAACATATATTTGAACCATTAAAATATCATCGTTATACTTCTTAACAAAGAGTGTCTTATCAACACATCCCATTTGAAAATTATGACTTAGTAAAAACTTAGTCAGTTTTTCGTACCATGCTCTGGGAGCTTGTTTCAGACCATAGAGAGCCTTCTTAAGACGATACACATGATCAGTAAATTTAGGATCTTCAAACCCTGTTGGTTGTTCAACATATACCTCTTCATGTAAATCACCATTCAGAAAGGCACTCTTTACATCCATTTGATAAATTTTAATCTTTCTAAAACATGCAATGGAGATAAAAAGTCTGATTGATTCAAGACGAGCTACAGGGGCAAATGTCTCATTATAGTCAATACCTTCAATTTGCGTATATCCCTGTACAACTAGTCTTGCTTTATTTCGAATAATATTTCCAAGTTCATCAGATTTGTTTTTGAAAATCCATTTTGTTCCAATAATATGTTTATCTTTAGGTCTAGGAACAAGATACCAAACATCATTTCTGACAAACTGATTAAGCTCTTCTTGCATTGCAAGAATCCAGTTTTCATCCGAAAGTGCTTCTTTTACGTTAACCGGTTCAATCTGGGATGTAAAGCACACGTAATTACATATGTCCTCTAATTGTCTACGAGTGCGCACACCAGTGAGAGGGTTTCCAAGTATTTGAGAAGTTGGATGATCTTTAACAGTCCTAAATTCAAAATTAGGTTCACTTGGTGAAGTTTCTTGTTTTTCAAGTATAAGCACTTCATCATTATCTGAACTAGGAACAGGTGTATTCAAAAAATCGTCAATCACAACATTTATTGACTCTTGAATCACACCGGTCCTGTTGTTCAGAACACGATATGCACGACTGTTTAAAGAATACCCTAAAAAGATCCCTTCATCACTTTTAGTGTCGAATTTTCCCAAATTTTCACGATCACGCAAAATATAACACTTACTGCCAAAAACTCGAAAATATTTGACAGAAGGCTTTTTCTCAAACCACATTTCATAAGCCGTTTTATTATTAGTTTTACAGATATAAACACGGTTAATAATGTAGCAGGCTGTATTCACTGCTTCAGCCCATAGATTTCTAGGAAGCTTCATGCTATTTAACATAACATTTCCCATTTCTTGAAGCACTCTATTCTTTCTCTCGACAATTCCATTTTGTTGAGGAGTTTTAGGTGCAGAGAATTCATACGATATTCCCTGATCGCTACAGAATTTCTCAAAACTGCTATTTTCGAATTCGGATCCATGATCACTACGGATCTTGTTGACTTGAGAACTTTTTTCAGTTTGAATCCGTTTTATAATCTTTTTCACTTCATCAAGGGTTTCTGATTTGTCTCTCAAGAATGAAACCCAAGTGAATCCTGTATAATCATCTACAATAACTAAGATGTATTTTTTGCCACCTCGACTTTCCGTTCTTGTTGGTCCTATAAGATCCATGTGGAGAAGCTCGAGTGGTCTTGTGGTGGTATTGGAGTTCACCTTTTTGTGAGAGCTCCTAGTTTGTTTACCATACTGGCATTCACCACAAATCTTGTCTACTTTTTGCATCTTAGGTAGACCTCTAATTAGTTCACCTTTGCTCAATCTGTATAAATTTCGATAGTGTACATGTCCGAGGCGTTTATGCCATAATTCTGTCTCATCGGTATGGACCATGTAACACGTTTGTTTAGATGAGCTACTATCGCTTACTATATAGCAGTTCTCAGAAGTTCTGCGACCAGTTAATATTACAGAACCCTTTTCATTTATTATTTCACAACCTTGATTAGAAAATTTAACATTATGGTTGTTATCGCATATTTGAGATATGCTCAACAGGTTGTGTTTTAAACCCTCAACATATAAAACATTTTTAAATAAGGGAAGGTTATAGAGTTGGACCGTACCTTTGCCAATTATCTTGCAGTTGCTACCATCACCAAATGTGACTGACCCATCAGTCATATCTTTAAGATCGGTGAATAGTGCTTTGTCGCCTGTCATATGTCTAGAGCATCCACTGTCTAGGTACCATTTCGAATGGCTTGTAGCTTTGAAAGCAGTGTGAGCAACCAAACAGACAGCTTTAGGAACCCATTTCAGTACAGTTTTAGGTTTAGGAGAATAATTGGTCTTCTTATGTTTATAGTTGTAGGAGTGACCTACAGAATTAGATTTTAATAGCTCCTTCAGTAAATCAATAATTTTTTCAGCTAGTGGGTTTCGAATCTGATTTTTGAAATTTACATAGCTGCTTTTGGGTTTATGAAAAGTTTTTGTATTTTTAAAAAAAACTTGACTAGTATCTTTTCCTTTTGAGTTAGAAGTCTCTCCTTTCACAAAATTGGAAGAAGTATTCTTCTGTTTTGGAGATTTGTTTTTATCATAACCCAACCCGGATCGATCGCCACATTTTCTTGATCCGGATAACAATTTTTCTAATTTTGGATCGCCTTGGGCATATCTCCATGTGTCCTTCAAACTCAACAGAGAAGATACTTCATTTTTAGTTTCTCATTTTCAGATTTCAAATTTTCAATTAGGGAGGTTTTGAATTCTAGGTCACACTTAGACTTTTCAAAACTATCTGAAATTTGAGATTTTTCTAAAATAAGAGTTTCAAAACATTCTTTAAGTTTATAAAACTTTTCTTTTTGAAGTTTAAGTTTGACAGCAATTTTACAACTTTCCTTATATAAGGCATTGTAAGCATCTTGAAGATCTTCATCATATTCATGATCACTATCCAAATTTTCTTCACTTGTTGAATCATCGTGATCGGAAAAAGTAAACTTGGCTAGAGTCATAAGGGCCTTAAGTTCATTGCCCGACTCGGTTTCTGAATTTTCTGACTCAGAAGAGGCTTCAGAATCAGACGATTCATCCCAAGTAGCCAACATACCCTTCTTTTTGAATCTGTCCTTTTTAGGACATTTGTTTGCTAAATGCCCATATTCTTGACAGTTGTAGCATTGACTATCTTTCAATGATTTCCAAGTTTTAGACTTAGGTTTGGAACGTTTCTTTTCATTTCCCTTTTGAAAATCGACTCTTTTCTTACTTTTGAAAATCTTATAAAACTTTTTCGCCCAAAGGGCCATATCATCTTCAGACTTTTCTGAATCTGAATTTTCTTGAATAATACTTTTAGATGACTTCAAAGCAATAGACTTACCTTTAGGAGCTTTAAAACTTAATTCATAGGTTTGTAAAGAACCAACTAATTCCTCTACCTTCATATTATCCGTATCACGAAGTTCCTGGATTGCGGTTACCTTTGAATTGAACCGTTCAGGAAGAGAGCGTAGTATTTTTGCACATACTTTACTTTCAGGGATCTTATCGCCCAGACCCCACATTGAGTTCACAATGTCATTCAATCTAGTGTAAAAGTCCATAAACATTTCATTTTCCTCCATATGAATTTCTTCAAATTTAGTTGTGAGGAGTTGGACTTTAGATTTCTTGACAATTGATGTACCTTCGTGTGTCATTTCTAAAATATCCCAAGCTTGCTTTGCAGTATCACAGGATATGATTCTTTTGAACTCATCCGGTGATAGTGCGCAAGTGATTGCATTTAGTGCTTTAGCATTAGCACTACTCTCACTTTTCTGAAGTGTGGTCCATTGGTAATATGGTGTAATTTTCATAGATTTTGAACCATCAACACCAGTTACTTCCGTGATAGGAGGTTTCCATTCAATTACTGTGGCTTGCCACACACTTTCATCCATTGATTTGAGGAAGATCCTCATTCTGGCTTTCCAATAGGCATAGTTGGAGCCATCAAAGGGAGGAGGTCTAGTAACTGAAAGGCTATCAAAATTTGACATCTTTTTATATAGCTTAGATCGTTAGCTCAGGAAATAAATCCAAATAAAAAGCAATAAAATGAGCTATTAAGCTCTGATACCACTTGAAAAGGCCAAGCTATATGTCCTAGAGGGGGGGGTGAATAGGACTATGCCAAATTAAAATAAAATTCAGCGGAAATAAAATAAACCAACAACCTTACAACTTGAATCAATTCACAAAGCTAAATTTAAATCACCTTGATAAATAGATATCGAGAGATTGATTCAAATTCAGTTCTAAGGACAACCTTACACCATAATCAACAAGGGCTTATGGTAGGACAACCTTATTTCTAGAACCTCTTTTGGATCAAGAACTCAATATTAATATAAGTAAATGAAATAGCAAGGAATTGAATTTAAATGAAGAAGTAAGATCTAAATTATTACAACAATCCCCACACTTGCTTGAAATGTAAATAATTACAACATTCACATCCCCTTGTACATTCCACAAGATCAAATGATAAAAGATATGAAAATTAAGCAAGCATTCAAACCACAAGTCAAAAGAGTTATAGTGGTTCGCTTGTGTGTACACCAACTGTTTTCCAACAGCCACACAAAAAGCTACTCCACTCCTAATATCCTCACACAGGGGATATTAGCGTTCACTAACAAATAGGTTTTCACAGGTTCACCAAAAACCTTTACAATTGTGTCTTTTTCACTTGGGCTTACACAATCCAAAAACCCCATCTTTTCTGAGTTTTCTGGTTTTCCTCAGACAACCAATACAATGAGATTTTTCTGGCTCAACCTCAAACAAAACCAAAAGCAAATGAATTTTACAGAATTGTAAAATACCTGGATTTCTCCTTTTTCGTAGCAGCCCGGTAGAACCAATCGGAGTAGATGATTTGAATGTCAAAGTTCAATTTCCAATACTCACATTCATAAGGTTCTAAGTTCTAATTGATTTTAGATTTAACTCGTTGGGCGTAGCTAAATTTGATTTTGATTCCAAGAAGAAGGAATAAGATAATTCCTCTTTTCAAATATGATTGGAATATAGAAACAAAATCAAATTAAATAAGCTAGCAAAAAGAATATTAAATAAGCACAATCTAGCTTAAAATAAACACAAACTTATCTCAGAGTGATCACTTGAAAATTCTTGAATTGAATGAGAGTGGAAGTCATGAAAACTCTGAATTTCGTGTTCAATTTATAGAAGCAGAAATCGCTCCTACGACTGGTCTTAGAAACCTACGACTGGTCGTAGTTCTAACAATTTTTGAAAAAATAAGCGCGATCTTTGAAAGCCGTTCTACGACTGGTCGTGAGTACCCTACGACTGGTCGTGGGTCACCTACGACTGGTCGTAGATATCTACGACTGGTCGTAGGACCAGTGATTTCGTCGCTGGACTTTAAGTCGTAGCTCCACGACTGGTCGTGGACGAGTCGAAGCCACACCTACGACCGGTCGAAGGACCTCCAGGACTGGTCGTGGGCGTACCAAAAATTCCGAAAAATCTTCAACTTCTTAGGACTGGTCGTGGAATTTCTTGGACTAGTCGAACCAATGTTAGGACTGGTCGAACAAGAGCTAGGACCGGTCGTAGAATAGACCAACCTTGTGTATTTTAAATATTTGAATAATGTATCCAAAGTGACCTACTTAAAGGGTCAACCTAAGGTCATTCAAACTTGAACCATGTCGTATGGACATTGAACTTCAACCTTTCAACGAATGTAGATAAATTGAATTATATCAGGCTTGTCAGGCTTGAGATCTTGATCAACATAGAACTACTTCATACGTTGTTTCTTCAGATTTGAACTTCAACATTGTAGCTTCTTGAGGCTTCATCATGTAGTATTTGAGGCTTCAACATGTAGCTTTTTTGAGGCTTCAACATGTAGCTTTTTTGAGGCTTCAACATGTAGCTTTTTGAGGTGTCTTGAATTCCAATAAATGATCATACAAGTACAGAACACCGATAGATGTTTTTGGCACACAAAATTTGACAACCAAAGGAGCATGAGACCATAACACTTACAAACCTAAACCTAAACTTGAAAACCCAAACCTAAACCCGATCCCAAACCCGATTCCGATTTCCTAAACCTAAACCTTAAACTATTCTCAATTCCCTAAATCTATAACCTAAACCTAAAACTTAAACCTAAACCTAAACCAAAACCTATAACCTTAACCTAAACCAAAACCTATAACCTAAACTTTAACCTAAATGTATTCTCAAATCCCTAAACCTAAACCTACACCTAATCCTAATCTCAACTCCCTAACCTAAACCTAAACCTAAACTTGAAAACCCAAACCTAAACCCGATCTTGAACCCGAATCCGATTTCCTAAACCTAAACCTTACCTATTCTCAATTCCCGAAACCTTAACCTAAATGTATTCTCAAATCCCTAAACATAAACCTACACCTAATCCTAATCTTAACTCTCTAACCTAAACCTAAACTTAAACTTGAAAACCTAAACCTAAACCCGATCTTGAACCCGAACCCGATTTCTTAAACCTAAACCTTAACCTATTCTCAATTCCCTAAACCTTAACCTAAATGTATTCTCAAATCCCTAAGCTAAATCTACACCTAATCTTAATCTCAACTCCCTAACCTAAACCTAAACCTAAACTTGAAAACTCAAACCTAAATCCGATCCCGAACTCGAACCCGATTTCCTAAACCTAAACCTTAACCTATTCTCAATTCCCTAAACCTTAACCTAAATATATTCTCAAATCCCTAAACCTAAACCTACACCTAATCCTAATCTCAACTCCCTAACCTAAACCTAAACCTAAACTTGAAAACCCAAACCTAAACCTGATCCTGAACCCGAACCCGATTTCCTAAACCTATAAACTAAACCTTAACCTATAACTTATAACCGATAACCTAACATATGGATTTTGCTATAGTTTAGAAGATTTGTAGGTACATTTTTTTATTTCTTTATATATAATTGTTTTTTTCCAGCTCTTTTTTTTTTTGGTCTTTCTTCCTTTTGAGATGTGTACAAAGGCATGCTTGTTTGATTGTGTCTACAATTGTTGTTTTATACAGGCTGACAAGCTAAAGAAGTCAGTGGATGATAAAATTCATTTTCTCAAGGGAAGGGTTTTAAAACTTGAAAGTGATCTTGTGTCGAAGTCTACAGAAGTTACATATGCAGTTTCAAGGAAAGAAGAAGCTCTATCTTCTGTGTTTGCTGAACTTGACCGTCTGAAGAAAGAAAATTCTGTAAAAGCGCGAGCATTATTTAATGCATGAGGGCACGCCTTAGTTGTAATTCTTTTGATAGGTTGAGCAAAGTGAAGTATTGTTTATTTAGAAATGTGAATGTAGGATGCATTGTAGATTTGATTGCTATTGTAATAAATGCATCATTTTTTTTTCTTTGATTGCATTAAGCTTAGATGAGTTATCAATCATAGCAGGTTATTGCAATGGAAACAGAGAAAATAGCTACGAAATATAATCCATAGCAAAGCTATTTCAGCATTTCACCGTAGCTATTGTTATCTATTGCTACGGATTATATTCGTAGCTATTGGTATCTATAGCTACGGATTATATCCGTAGCTCTCTGTATGTAGTGCTGCAAATACCGTAGATATTGGTATCTATTGCTACGGATATAATCTGTAGCTATTGGTATCTATTGCTATGGATATAATCCATAGCTATTGTGTGTATATTGCTACAGATATAATCCGTAGCTATTGGTATCTATTGCTACGGATATAATCCGTAGCTATTGTTGTATATTGCTACGGATATTATCCCTAATGGTCTCTATTGCTACGGAAAAGATCCGTAGCTAATTATATCTATTGCTACGGATATGGTCCGTAGCTAGACCTTTAGCTACCCCATCAATTGCGACTGACATGAGACGGACTAGATCCGTAGCAAAAGCCCATTTTTCTTGTAGTGATTATAGCAAATCCTTTCACAAGGATGTTGTCACACGTACAACAATCATGTATCGTCAAATATAAATCATGGCAAGCACAAGTCATAATTCCATACTCAAACAAACATTTCAACAAACACATGGAATGCATCTATTTCAACATAGTTCATATATATGTGCAATACGTGGAAAACATCGTCTCTAAGCATATGTGATAGCAATCAAGTCAGACATAAATCATTAACTAACATTGAAAGGCTTGAAAACCATAACCTAAATGTTTATAGTCCGCACCTTTCACCGGTAAATACGTAACGAACTCAATTCGAACGTTATGTCTTTGTCTACAGCACAACGATAACCTATAGCATGAAATAGGTTAGCTATTCCACCATCTACTCTAGTTGAATCCCTAAAATAGATTAGGGTTAGGATTTCTTACCTAAAAATGAAATTGAAATTGCCGGTTTAGCGATACGGGAGCGGTGATTTAGTACGTGGAGCGGCAGGGATGAATCCTTACAATAATCTCCCACACTCTCTCTTCTCCTCACTTTCTTCTTCTCTTTTCTCTCTTCTCTCTCCTAGGGTTTTAAAATTCGTATGGCAAGGGAGAGAGGGTTTAAGGCCCTTATATAAGCCCAGAACTGACCTCAATGGCCCTTGCGTCATGGTATACTTAGGTTATAGCCAAAAGTTGGTTGTTTTGGGCCAACGGAGCTCATCTGAAGGCCCCTTTTCTGCATACAGTTCAGGAAAAGTTCCCTGACATTGGATCTAGGTTAGGTTAAGTTTTCAGTCCGGTCGGATTTATGGATCGATCGTGACGGACCAGTTTTAATTCAACGGTCATCGTCACTCGATTAGGGCCATAAGTACACTGACCTGTGCAGAAAAATTTCCCTGATCCAAGGGTGTTTTGGGTTAGGATCTAACGGTTTAAATCCTTAAACTTGGCCCACAAGTGAACGGCCTAAATCACTTAAATCTGAGTTTATTTTCTAAAGGTATTCGTGTTTCTCACACACTTCGCTCCGGGTCCAAGTTGTGCGTTTCTGGATACTATCTGGATTTGATTTCCGAGATGGTTGTCAAGCCTAGTAAGGCTGTCATAATCGTATAGCTTCGCGGTAATCAAACTTTCGACGCGCGGTTCAGATCCGATACGGAGTTTCAAGCTGCTCCTGAGAGCAACTGGGTTTTGAGTTTGATCCTACATTTTAAGCAATGTAGCGTTAGTGATTCTACTAGTTTTGTGTCTTACAGATCGTATAAAAAGCTGTTCAAGCTAATCTAGCGTTTAATTCAGTTTAACACTTTATTAATTTTCATCTAATTTCTAAAGGATTTGGTCCTTAGTGATTTCTGCCTGAGGTGGTACTCGGGTCTTTGTATGGATTTTTTCAAGACGTTACAAGATCACAAATAGCTATGCCCAACCACGAGCAAGATGTTCTACCCTTCCTTCTTCTCGACATTACATAAGCTTAACCTGCACAGCTACAATAGGTAGAAACCACACCAATGACTTGCATCTAGAAATTGGCACAAGGCGTAAAAACCATGCAGGAAATATTCCTATAATTCATTCAGGCACATGCCACAACAACTATCAACCAAGCGGGCCTAGTTCAGCAGCAACAACAATTAACTCACAAACTCTGTCCAACTTTCGGTTCAAATCAAGCACAATTGTCTGACTCTACATAGGACTACTAACACCAACCAGCACTGGGAGTCGGGAGTCAGTCTTAAAACAATCCCGCAATTGGGATTTCTAGTCTGTTTCAGAACAGCCTTGTAGCTGGTGCTTCCAATTAGTTTCCACCCAACCTCACAATCGGGGTTTCAAACCAATTTCAAACTGATCCTCCAAACGAGATCTCCAATCAATTTCCAGCACACCTTGCAACCGGGCCCAAGGATAACAGTGACGAATGCCCACAATGGGGGTCAATGTCAAGCCCTGCTCAACCATTGGAATGTGGTGAATACCCACCAAGGGTGTCACTTCCCATCATCTCAGCATCCCCCGACCAGGAGTGCTTTTCAATTTCAATTTCCCACAAATGAGAACACGATTACATTTCAACAAGCTCCCCCTCACGGGAGCCATAGGGTCAAAGAAATCGATCACTATGTTGAAAAAGTAGAATAAGCCTTGTCGTGAGAGACACCGGTTTCTCAAATGAGCTATATAGAAATATAGGAGTTGCGGGAGCAGCTCCAAACCATGTAATATCAGCTTCAAAGACAACAAATGGCCCGATCTCTCCTCAACACAGTTTAAGGACTTATGTCCCTTCCTAGATGCATAGGTACCTCAGAATTTCAAGGTACCTAAATTCAAGGGATACAACAGTAGTGGATGTCTTACGGCATATCTTAAGGCATTTTGTGGGGAACTGAATGCAGTAACATGGAATGAATGAGCCCTTATCACTACCAGAAAAATGGGCAAAGGCTACGGACTAAATCCGTAGCCATAGACCTATGGCTACGGATTTAGTCCGTAGCACGACCGTAGTTGTAGGTGCCATAACAATAGGTCTGGAACCTATAGCTACGGATTTAATCCGTAGCTATAGGTCAAAATAGCCACGGATTTAATCCGTAGCAATTATGTCCGTAGCTATAGGTCGCAGCAGCTACGGATTTAATCACCACAACTACGTATTTAATCCGTAGCTATATCTGGCAACCGCTACGGATCAAAGCCATAGCAATTCACTACCAAAAAATGGGCAAAGGCTACGGATTAAATCCGTAGCCATAGATATATGGCTACGGATCTAGTCCGTAGCACTAGCGTAGTCGTAGGTCCCGAAACAATAGGTTTGGAACCTATAGCTACGGATTTAATCCGTAGCTATGTGTCCCAACAGCTACGGATATGATCCGTAGCAACAACTACCAGAAACTGGCAAATGCTACGGACCAAAAAAATTTTATATTATCATTTTGTTCATTCAATTACCACCTGTACAATCATTCATTCATTCAATTACCACCTGTACATCATTCATTCATTCAATTACAATCATTCATTCATTCAATTACAATCCTTCATTCAATCAATTACAATTACAATCAATTACAATTACAATTACAATTACAATAATACTGAAAATACAAGCCTTTGGCTTCATTAGAGAAATTAATGTGCTTGCACTTCAGCATGAAATTCAACAGCTTCGTATATCCATCATCCTACAAACAGTCATGTCACTCATAAATAGAATACCCATTGGAGAAAAGAAAGACAAAGTGAAAGAAGTGCATCATGTATAACCATTTTTTTCTTAATAAATTTAAAAAAAAAAAACTTAAAGAGGAATGAAATTAACACAAAAGAAATGGTCTCACCATATGATTATAGGTTTAGGTTTAGGTTAAGGTTTAGGTTTACGTTATAGGTTTTGGGATTTGAGAATGAGTTTGGGTTTAGGTTATAGGTTTTGGGATTTGAGAATGGGCTCGGGTTAGGTTATAAGTTTTAGTTTAGGTTATAGGTTTTGGTTAAAGTTTAGGTTTTTAGATTGAGAATGGGTTCGGGTTTAGGTTATAGGTTTTGGGATTTGAGAATGGGTTCGGGTTAGGTTATAGGTTTGGTTTTGGTTTAGGTTATAGGTTTTGGTTTAGGTTTAGGTTTAAGGTTTAGGTTATAGGTTTTGGTTTAGGTTAAGGTTAGGTTTTTGAATCTGAGAATGTGTTTGGGTTTAGGTTATAGGTTTTGGTTTTGGTTATAGGTTTTGGTTAAAGTTAGGTTTTTCGATTTGAGAATGGGTTCGGGTTTAGGTTATAGGTTTTGGTTTTGGTTTAGGTTATAGGTCTTGGTTAAGGTTTAGGTTTTTGGATTTGAGAATGGTTTTCGCGTTTAAGTTATAGGTTTTGGCTTTGGTTTAGGTTATAGGTTATGGGATTTGAGAATGGGTTCGGGTTTAGGTTATAGGCTTTGGTTTAAGTTATAGGTTATGGGATTTGAGAATGGGTTCGAGTTTAGGTTATAGGCTTTGGTTTAGGTTATAGGTTTTGGTTTAGGTTTAGGTTAAGGTTTAGGTTTAGGTTATAGGTTTCGGATTTGAGAATGGGTTCGGTTTAGGTTATAGGTTTTGGTTTTGGTTTAGGTTATAGGTTTTGGGATTTGAGAATGGGTTGGGTTTAGGTTATAGGTTATGGTTTTGGTTTAGGCTTAGGTTTAGGTTTTTTGGGATTTGAGAATGAGTTCGGGATTAGGTTATAGGTTTTGGTTTTGGTTTAGGTTATAGGTTTTGGTTAAGGTTTAGGTTATAGGTTTTGGTTAAGGTTTAGGTTTTTGGATTTGAGAATGGGTTCGGGTTTAGGTTATAGGTTTTGATTTAGGTTTTTGGATTTGAGAATGGGTTCGGGTTTAGGTTTTGATTTAGGTTTAGGTTATAGGTTTTGGTTTAGGGATTTGAGTTTAGGTTATAGGTTTTGGTTTAGGTTATAGGTTTTGGTTTAGGTTAAGGTTTAGGTTTTTAGATTTAAGTATGGGTTCGAGTTTAGGTTATAGGTTTTGGTTTTGGTTTTGGTTTAGGTTATAGGTTTTGGGATTTGAGAATGGGCTCGGGTTTAGGTTACAGGTTTTGGTTAAGGTTTAGGTTAAGGTTTAGGTTTAGGTTATAGGTTTTTTGGGATTTGAGAATAGGTTCGGGATTAGGTTATAAGTTTTGGTTTTGGTTTAGGTTATAGGTTTTGGGATTTGAGAATGGATTCGGGTTTAGGTTATAGGTTTGGTTTTGGTTTAGGTTATAGGTTTTGGTTAAGGTTTAGATTTAGGTTATAGGTTTTGGGATTTGAGAATAGGTTCGGGTTTAGGTTATAGTTTTGGTTTTGGTTTAGGTTATAGGTTTGGTTTAGGTTTAGGTTAAGGTTTAGGTTATAGGTTTTGTTTAGGTTAAGGTTTAGGTTTTTGATTTGAGAATGTGTTTGGGTTTAGGTTATAGGTTTTGGTTTTGGTTTAGGTTTTGGTTAAAGTTTAGGTTTTCGATTTGAGAATGGGTTCGGGTTTAGGTTATAGTTTTGGTTTTGGTTTAAGTTATAGGTCTTGGTTAAGGTTTAGGTTTTTGGATTTGAGAATGGTTCGCGTTTAAGTTATAGGTTTTGGCTTTGGTTTAGGTTATAGGTTATGGGATTTGAGAATGGTTCGGGTTTAGGTTATAGGCCTTGGTTTAGGTTATAGTTATGGGATTTGAGAATGGGTCGGTTTAGGTTATAGGCTTTGGTTTAGGTTATAGTTTTGGTTTAGGTTTAAGTTAGGTTTAGGTTTAGGTTATAGGTTTTCGGATTTGAGAATGGGTTCGGGTTTAGGTTATAGGTTTTGGTTTTGGTTTAGGTTTAGGTTTTGGGATTTGAGAATGGGTTCGGGTTTAGGTTATAGGTTATGGTTTTGGTTTAGGCTTAGGTTTAGGTTTTTTGGGATTTGAGAATGAGTTCGGGATTAGGTTATAGGTTTTGGTTTTGGTTTAGGTTATAGGTTTTGGTTAGGTTTAGGTTATGGGTTTTGGTTAAGGTTTAGGTTTTTGGGATTTGATAATGGGTTCGGGTTTAGGTTATAGGTTTGATTTAGGTTAAGGTTTAGGTTTTTGGATTTGAGAATGGGGTTCGGGTTTAGGTTATAGGTTTTGGTTTTGTTTTGGTTTTGGGTTTAGTATAGGTTTTGGGATTTGAGAATGGGCTCAAGTTTAGGTTTTGGTTTAGGGATTTGAGTTTAGGTTATAGGTTTTGGTTTAGGGATTTGAGTTAGGTTATGGTTTTGGTTTTGGTTATAGGTTTGGTTTAGGTTAAGGTTTAGCTTTAGGTTTTTGGATTTGAGAATGGGTTCGGTTTAGGTTTTGATTTAGGTTAAGGTTTCGGTTTTCGGGTTTAGGTTATAGGTTTTGGTTTAGGGATTTGAGTTTAGGTTATAGGTTTGGTTTAGGGATTGAGTTTAGGTTATAAGTTTTGGTTTAGATTATAGGTTTTGGTTTAGGTTAAGGTTTAGGTTTTGCATTTAAGTATGGGTTCGGGTTTAGGTTATAGGTTTTGGTTTGGGTTTTGGTTAGGTATAGGTTTTGGTTAAGGTTATAGGTTTGGTTTAGGTTATAGGTTATAGGTTTTGGGATTTGAGAATGGGTTTGGGTTTAGGCTATAGGTTTTTGGTTTTGGTTTAGGTTATAGGTTTTGGGATTTGAGAATGGGCTTGGGTTTAGGTTACAGGTTTTGGTTAAGGTTTGGTTTAGGTTTAGGTTATAGGTTTTTCGGGATTTTGAGAATAGGTTCGGGATTAGGTTATAGGTTTTGGTTTTTGGTTTAGGTTATAGGTTTTGGGATTTGAGAATGGATTCGGTTTAGGTTATAGGTTTGGTTTTGGTTTAGGTTATAGGTTTTGGTTAAGGTTTAGATTTAGGTTATAGTTTTGGGATTTGAGAATGGGTTCGGGTTTAGGTTATAGGTTTTGGTTTAGGTTTAGGTTATAGGTTTTTGGATTTTAGAATGGGTTATGGTTTAGGTTTAGGAATCTGGTTCATGTTCGGGATTGGGTTTAAGTTTTGGTTTTCAAGTTTATGTTTTGTTTAGGTTAGAGAGTTGAGATTAGGATTAGGTGTAGGTTTAGCTCTAGGGAATTGAGTTTAGGTTATAGGTTTAGGGAAAGGTTAGGTTTAGGTTATAGGTTTTGGGATTTGGGAATAGTTTTAGGTTATAAGTATAGGTTTAGGTTAGGTTATATGTTAAGGTTTAGGGATTTGAGTTTAGGTTAAAGGGTTTGGTTTAGGTTAAGTTATAGGTTTTGGCTTTGTTTTAGGTTTAGGGTTTAGGTAGTTGAGATTAGGATTAGGTGTAGTTTAGCTTTAGGGAATTGATTTTAAGTTATAGGTTTAGGTTTTGGTTTAGGTTAGGGGTTTGATTTAGGTTATAGGTTATAGGTTATAGGTTATAGGTTTTGGTTATAGGTTGTAGGATTTGAGAATGGGTTCGGGTGTGGTCTCTGCAAATACAAATATAATACAAATATAAACACGGCCTGTCCGAATGGCCAGGCCCTTCCAATACCGTCCATAGGAAATGGACAGCTTCATCATGGTCATAACAGCGGTTCCCACCTTCCAGGGACCCCCGCTCTTCCGGATAGCTCCGACGCACATCCGGGTCTGCTCCATTAATCTCGAGCAATACATAAACACGGCCTGTCCAAATGGCCAGGCTCCTCCAATGCCGTCCATAGGAAATGGACAGCTTCATCATGGTCATAACAGCGGTTCCCACCTTCCAGGGACCCCCGCTCTTCCGGATAGCTCCGACGCACATCCGGGTCTACCCCATCAATTCGAGCAAATACATAAATACGGCCTGTCCAAATGGCCAGGCCACTCCAATCATGTGCATTCTTGACAAGAGACATACCAGATGCTTGAATCTGAAATACGCAGCTCCAATCCTCACACATGCAACATCCACCTGAAAGAATGCGCATAACCGTCATGCTTGAGTAATGAATAACTGTAACCACAATGATAACTATTGTGAATGCACTATAATGAACAAATTATTATTATTATAGATAACTGTAATTACAACATAGATATGAGGAGCTTATGAAGAGCTTACCTGCTTTGGTAAACATTTGTTTCACACTTTGCCTAAGCATAAGCCTTGGAATTGTCTGTGCTAACACAAAAGGTTTTGATCATCTCCTCCTTTGATCTATAATTCTCTTTCTCTAAATTAATTCATATTATAGAGGTTTCCAAGCAATATTATCTATCACTTGTTTGATCAATCAAGGCTTATATTGACAATCTTAAGGAAAAAAGAAGAAGGAAGCTGCAGAAGATGCAGCCTTCCCCTGTGTTCTAAAGATTATGCCGAACTACGTTTTCAACAAAAAAGATCCAATTGTCTTGGGTGTTGATGTCCTTGAAGGGATTGCAAAGGTTGGCACTCCAATCTGTATTCCTTCAAGGGATTTTATTATTGGACGAATAGCTTCCATTAAGATTAACCACAAACAGGTTGATATAGCAAAGAAAGGCCACAAACAGTGTAATATACAAAGAAATAAATGGCTAGAGACGGAACCTTGTAGTAGGTCTGACACTTCTCATCATACCCTTCAATAGTGTCTGACACAAGTTTGCTAGAGACGTATATTTGTTGACCCTCTTCGTTCCTTAAAGCCCCCTGCCAATGAACAGCCATGCTGTGATTAGAAAACAATGGACAAAAGACTGCTAAACATGACAGATAATTCAATTCTTGAATTCTTCAATCTTAAAGGCCCCTGCCAATGAATCACAATTATAATCTAATACACATTTTGGAGGATTCTGATTAAAGGCTGCTAAACATGACAGATAATTCAATTCTTGAATTCTTCAATCTTGAACCCTGAGACTCAAAACTCCTTTTCAATTGGTCAGCAAATAAAATTGAATTAAAGAGGAGAAAATAAAACATTTGTTGGCTACTTTTAATGACCCACCAGATGGGTTTAAATGATATGCAATTGTGGCAACCGCAAGTCATGCACAACACTACAGGAGCTACAAAGACAGCAACAACTTCAGCAAACTAGACCAGCAGGCAAGCAGCAATATTCGGGGGCTATGGGCCATTGGAGACTGGTGCACAAGGGGAAAAGAAAAAATCCTAAAATCCCCAAATCGGCAATGTTCACAACAGAAGGGAGAAAGGTTTCCAAAGATCTCCCATAAGCATGGGTGAAAAATCTCTAGATGCATAGATAATATGACACTGAAAGACATTGATGATAAAAAATAAGATTTAATATCACGCTAACAAGTTACATAAGAGAATTTCTAAAGGGATGAGGAAAATTTCTAGTCCCATCCTAAGCTGTCATGTGTCACATGCCCACAAATGTAGGGTCCACAAGATCAGTGTCCAGGTGTTGACATGTATCTTCCAAGCTGTCATGACAGAATTTCATTGTAGGAAATGAATGAATGACCAGCCAAGTTTTCAAATAAATCAAAGTTAGATTATGTTGCATTTGGACTAAAATACCCAAGAAAAATTTATCAACAGATAGCTAATCCCATGATATACCACATAAGAAAAGCATTTGTTGTTTCAAATGCCACCCACTCTTTACAATATTGGCAACATTGGACTGGATTGGACTGTCCCACATGAATTTTTTTCTTGGGGATTTTCAGTCCAAATGTAGCTGAAACCTCTAGCTCTATAATTCAAGAAACGAGAGAATGGAGACTTACTGCAATACATCGACAACATGGCCACAGTCCATTAAGAACTCCCGGTAGCTACAACAGAGCATCAAGACGACCAGATGTTGCTATGAATTATATTAGTCTTTGTTGCTCGTTGCTGTCACCTTTTCATTACCTTCGCATTCTCCTCTCCCTCCTGCTAAAGTTTCTTTGACTCTTGGACCACCCTTTCCATGATGAGTTCTTGTTCAGCAAAAGAAAAAAGAAAAGATTCCTCCTTTTCACGCCTTCTCCTGTTCAGCTGCTGCCCTTTCTGTCTCTGCAGCAGCCAGTCTGGCTTGGAGATCTCGGCACATCTGGTATAAAATGCATGCTAAGGTTAGAGAAGAGGTGAGGTCTGAAAATCTAATATCTTTCTATCAAAACAGTGGGTGGCATTTGAAACAATTGATACTATCAAACATAATAATTGCTGAAATTAAATATATTATTTAAAACATAATATCTTTCTATCAAAACAGTGGGTGGCATTTGAAACGCCAAGTGCATTCGCACTTTTGCCAATCCACACATGCTAGTTCTAGCAGAAAAATTATAACAGCTTTAAAAAATGGAAAAAAAAATAAAATGATAAAACTCACCTTGAAGCCGTTGTTGTTTCTTCTTCCCAATCAGTTAGGATTGTCATATCAGTGAGATTTTTTGGAAATTCCCAATTCCAAAATGGGCCATCAGATCAACAGTCTAGATCACTACACCACGGGTCTGCCACACGTATAAAAACATATTCTCAGGTCTGAGGGCCATAGACACTTCTGTCTAACCTGAAAGCATTTGGCTGAAAACCGATCCAACAAACGTCCTTAGTTTTGCTGCAAATATATATAAGCCATCATTAGTGACAAGTTCTCAATCAGGTAGCTACACATTCCATAGAATTTCAAGTTTATAGGCTATGACAGATTCGTTTACAACACTGATGCAGAGATTGGTGCCATGTCTTTTTCTTTTCTTTTCTTTTTTGTTTTTTGCCATTTTTGGTTTCATGAAAAACGGAACCCAGATTCAGATAGCAATGAACTGAACACAACATTATTCATGCAGTGCTCATACCAGGATCATGATATGATGATAATAATTCAATTCAGTTCAATAAACTTAGATTTCTGAGAAGGATTTAATGGTTTTAAATCCATGGTTTTCTGGATAAGGTCCATTTCCTGGACGTCAAATTCAACGGGGAAAGTAAGATGGTTAATATTACTTTTCACAGTGCAAAGTTTCAGTTATGTCTCTTCTTTACCTTCCATTTTCTTCTTAACAAGAAAATTCATATTTACTAATATTCCCATTTTTCTATTTTTCAAATGAATGAGTTCGGACTCCGAAAGCGTCGGCTCCCGCACTCGTACTTTCAGTCCAAACCCTAACCAAGGTTATAGGTTTTGGCTAATGTGAAACTAGAGTGGAAGTCTTTTGAAAATGTTATGGATTCATGTGTTCATTCATGCAGCATTTGATCAGGCTCCTGAACCAAATAAAGTTTGAGACTAATATGGATGCCTTCAATGAAGAGTTTATTTTCTACATGATCTCATTACATACCATATGTTTTGATAGAATGTAGGCCGTATATATAAGAGCTATCATGCAAAGGCTCATCCCCATCGTTAGATGGCATGCATGCCAGACATCCGGACCATTCATTAGGTAGCCCACACTATATATGAACATGACTTGGACCAATATAAAAAAGATCACTCTTCTATGAGAAAAAGAAGCCCATTTCTCCAAACTCAATGTGCATGCCTTACTTTTCACTGCGTGGTTTCCATTTTGATCATGCGCACATTACATAACATGTTCATCAAATTCAAGAACAAGGTTTATTATTTGATCAAGCTCAGTAACTTCAAGTGTCGATGACAAAATATGAGCAGAGGATGAGCATTTGAAGCAAGATTATGCTACTCAAATTTCAACTAGTGAGACTAAGAACAACAAAGCATGGAATTAGAATTGACAATCTTAAAACTATTTAAACATGAATACCAAAGATGTGTGTGTCTTATGTAGACATGTATCATGTTGATGTGTGTGCCTACGTAGCTGAAGTACTATTCTTTTAACCAGTCCATGAGATTCCCTGAAATCTGTGGCTCCTAAAAAAGGAAAAAAGAAAATAATGAAATCCAAAAGGATCGAGGTTGAGAAAGGGTTACCACGTAGGCAGCCCGGTGTCCAAAACTCTCCCACTTGAAGTTAGTGGTTCTTAAGTCTCATTTTAACCATCCATGAATGAGCCTCATATTCCAAATATTAAGAATTTCCTGTCCACAATCGGACACAACATGCTAATGTTATCAAATACAAAAACCACAGATATAACTCACATATAAAAATTGAAAACTAGGGATGATGGGACTATCAATGGGCCCAAATTGGCCAAGGAAAATCAAAATTTTGAATAGCCCTTGCCTATCAAACCCAACCCAAACAGTTCAAAATTCAAGCCAGAGAAAGCCTAAGCCTAACCAATATGATATTTAAATAATTGAATCTGCAAAAAAAAAAAAAAAAGAAAGTTCCTGAAACATGTAATTTAATGTTGAACCCTGCAAGTTCTGGTTTGTCATTTACACCCAAATTTGTTGCTTTAGAGGGAAAAACAAATTCATCTTAGGAAACAAGTCGCTATAGGAAAAAATTGATGAGGAAACAGAGAAACTTAGATAAGTTACCTTAGAACATCACCTTGCCCACATGTCGTCGTACCGGCCAAGGGGTTGTCCATCACCCATTAGCCCAAAGTACATGGTAGGGCCTATGAGCTCCCTGTTAATAATAGCAAGGAATTAGTTCATGTTGAAAAGGGAGCGAGCACATACATGCACACATGACAAAACCTATCTTGTGTGCATTTGCATTTGCATTTTGGAAATGATTTGTGGTTTAGGAATGGTTCAGTGCAATTCATTCTCAACATATTGGATGCATTTGCTGTTTCATCATTATTTAGATCGTCCATCCATGTGAGCTCACTATGGGTTGTCCATGGGTCAGAGTCACCTCTACTCACTAATAAGAGAAGCCTAACTTCCTAGAGCTAATAGTATTCTCCATATTTCTACAAACATCTAAATGGAATATAAGAAAATTGAAACAATAGAGAAATGGTAAAGATGATAGGTCTATAAGTTGATTCCATTGATGTTACATCATGAATGCTAGCATGATAGTCCTCTCGAACATGGCAAACATTGCATTAGTTTCATAAAAATGGCTTGAGACTAACAATAAAACAAAATTTTAAAAGAAACAGAAAAGAAGATTCATTCAATCATTCTCAATCAGTGGAAATGCAAGTAGAAGGGGTCCATAATAGTGTTTGAAAATAATTCTGAAAATTTCCCCACAACCTTATAAATGCATAAATATGAAAAGTGACCCAAAAAGGAGACATTGTGATGTGTGTGGTTCATCCACTATGTTCATTTGTTTTGGCATTTAGTTTTAGTGTTTGATCCCAAAAAGGAGACACATCTAAGGCTCAAGTGGACCACATTACAGATCGATGGTAAGCCCTTAATCTCCATAGTTTCCTATGGTCTAAAGCCCATCAGATCAACAGTTTGGATCACCAAGGCATTACTCCTACTTGGATGGAATAGACATATTAGCTCAATACACTATTCTAGCCTACCAAGTTGAAGATCACCTCTCATGGAAGGAATTAAAGCATTTCTTCAAACAATTAGCATGTAGATTTCTATATAAAAATTAATTAAAAAATTTACAGAACTATAAATGCAACAATATGCATTCGGGAGGTTTGCTAATTCCACACGTGGACAGTGTTGTCCCTGTCCGTCCATACTCAGCCACAATTGTGTGCTTGATCAGATTTTTTCACCAGGTAGGCTACATTATCTGGATTTCTGGCATAAAACAAAAGTCAGGAACTCAGTTTCCAAAAATATAATTTTTTATGGATCCCCCCAACATCTTAGACTCTCATTTAATAGGAGAAGCAACTAACATTACTAGAAAACATGCTCCTTTAAAAGGCAACACCCCCATCACCTTGTCTGTAGCATATATTAATTATGAAGTCAAATTAAATTAACTAAATTGTGGAACTGACAGTCAATAAGTCACATCCTACAATCAGATTGGTCGAATATATATATGCTTGAACTGCAGTTAAGCTGCACCTGTTGCAGTTAAGCTGCACCTGTTGCAGTCAAGCTGCAGTTAAGCTGCACCTGTTGCAGTTCTGGGGCTGCACCTGCTGCAATTCTGGGGCTACACCTGCTACAGATAAGCTGCAGTTAAGCTGCACCTGCTGCAGTTCTGGGGCTGCACCTGCTGCGGTTAAGCTGAATATATGCTTGAACTTGCACCATAAACACAAGTCAAGCCAAACAGTCCCTTGGCTTCCACATGCCACATTTCTATATCAACAATCCCGTTCTAAAATATTGTTTTTGACAAATTAGATGAGAATTGAATGCAATGCAGACAAATAAAGAAGGGCATATATGCAATGCAGACAATTGCAATGCAATCCTAATAGTTTCGAATACTAATTTTATGCATGGTTAAGTAGATTAAATCAGGGACTGCAAATTTAACAAAGTATAGTTATAGAGAACAACAAAATGACTAGACATAAAGACAATTAAAAATGGTGAAAACTACAATTTAGTACATCCATGTCACTACGAAACCTGCTTTGCTTAAGGCTCATCGTACAGGTCCTCTGTGGACATTGGTGCATTATAAAATTCTTGGGCCAAAAGTTTGTACACTACTGTTCAGGTTTTCAGTTTGTAAAAGTGGGGCCCATGGTTTAATAATCGAAGCCATTGACATGTCGGATCTCACACTGGAGTCTAGACAGCCCAAGAACTACACACCAATAAGAACTGCTGCATGTGCAACCAAAGCCCGAAGAAATCAATCCCTATTCATTCATCTGATCACAAGATATGAATGTGACTATCTCGGACAACCTAATTATTAAATACCAACTCAAGATCAACCATCATAATTCAAATTTCCAGAGCATAAGAATTCAAATTTTTTACTTGCGATGAAGAAACATGAAGAAACATTTCATGGCATCAACTCCATGAAGAATCATAGTCCACCAAAATTCAGTTATGAAACAACAAACCACGGATAAATAAAGAGGTATTAATGCAATGTTAGGGCTGACATTCTGGAGAATGGACTAGGTTTCCATTTTGTACAAGTGGGACCCACGGCTTGAGTGATCCAAACAATTGATAAGGTGGGTCCATCGATTGATGGCTCATGCACTAAAAATCTCCTGGACTGTAAGATTATACATAGATAATATACAGCATTTTCTTGCTTGAATACAAATTGTTGCATCATATTCTTACTTAAAATGGTTAGGTTTTCCCACCTGGGAGATTTCCTTGCAATGTTCATCCGCAATGGGGCACATTATATCATCGGCTTAGACCACTCGAACATGGACCCCACAGGTATGAACACATGCAAGATTAAACATAGTTAAGTAGTGCATTCTAATTCAGTTTAGCATGATATACCATGTCATGGAATTGCAAAAATTATCATAAATATACCAATCAATGCACATAGAACACATGCTACCATCAATAGAATCTTTGACGCCCAAGAAAGATGTTTAACATAACCAAGACCCAAGCAAAAGCTGACTTTGTTATGGCAATAGGATAGACTAGCCTGTTAGGCTTCAAGTCCCTGCCACATAGGATTGAGCTTGGGCCTAATATAGGATGAATTCTTTTTCCCTAAATGAAAATCAGACCAACCAATCATAAGACCAGTCCTCTCTTTAGAAAATTTTCCTGATGCCTTTTTGCCAGACCATCCAAAGAAACAGTACTATGGTGACCCCAATTGTGGAGAATAAAACATGAGCTCTCTGGAAAAAGAAAAAAGAAAGAAAAAAATGAAGGCCTAACAAAGGAAAGCAAATATTCCAAGAAAGACTATACTGATCCTTATAATAATGGATTTCTGAAACATGCATACACTCATAAAGGTAAAGGATTTATAGAACTTCACTTGATCCACATCAAGAGATTTGTCAAAACCCTGTACAAGTAAATAAATTATTGCTTTGTATCTGTTCTTACGCTAACGCTTCTAGGTCTCTATAAGTAGACAATGGCTAAAGGACTAGCTGGACTTAAACTTCACTGATGATTCCTTGTTTCCTCCTACTTCCCTGTCACTTTCAGCCTGCATTTTCAAAACAATAGGTTTATGATGCATCTAATATCTAGTATACTTCTAACCAATTGGAGTATCCAGCTTTGTGTGATGCCTAGAACTAAAAAGAAATAGGGAAAAAGAGAGAAAAAGAAAGAGAAGGAAAAGAAAAGATTCACACAACCTGATGCATTGGAACCTTGTAATTCAATTCATCTGGAGCTACTTCAAACTTCTAATGTCTCACTCAGTTTCAACATAAGGAGCATTCAACAAAGTTTTCAACACATCGAGAGAATTTGGTGAATTTCAAATAATGGAGGTGGGTTGGCAATATTATAACACTAATGGGTGCCTTTGTATTTTGAAATGACAGGAGAAGGAAGAAATCAACAGTGAAAATTGAAAGAGTGAACTCACCAAGCAGCATCGGGATCAGTTGCTGTGCAGAAGGGAGGAGATGCCAGAATCTTTGATTTCCGAATACAATGAATATGATTTGTAGGCTTTTGCCACACTGCAAATGGGCCCCTCTCTGCAATTTTCTTCCAACACAGCCGCCTTGTCAGACTCCGCTTCCTAGTGGGCTGGTTTCAAATGTGGGTGCACAGTATGCCTAGCACATCCCTGAAATTTCAGCAATATCAGCCATGAGCTAGATTCTTGAAAACAACAATTAACTAATGAAAGAAATCATTTTAGGTGCATGGCAATTAAAAAGAAGAAGAAGAAGAAGAAGAAGAAGAAGAAGAAAAACCCCCACAAATTCTACCCATCTAAACATGGTATATGAATTTAGCAATTTAAAATGTGGACATGAAAAAAGTAATAGTTATTTTAATCAACATAGTTCGAAAACGAACCAACGTTCTTTCATGTCATCATCTTACCTTGTCTGTATCATTTACACAGATCTCTGAGCATCCAGAAACACAACATTTTCCCCAGCCACATGCGACCATGTTGCAATGACTTTGTCTTTATATGCAGACGTGTCCTCAAACTATTTCACACATAGTTGCCTAAATTGCCAAATCTGTACTTTTTCTTTGTCATCTCAAAATTACATCCTCCCAAAATAGAAATGCTCATTGATCAAGTTGCCATGGCCTTAAATTTACACAAAAAAAAAAAAAAAACCTGTTTTAAGGAACTGTTAAGATGTTATCACCTAAAAAACTGGAATACAAAGTCTAAGAAAATGTATAAAGTGGTTAGGATTGTTCAACTAATTTGATCTTGGTCTTGTGACTTGAGAACAGTGGGCTGCACAATTAGTTGGTTTTATTTGGGCCTACATATGACACATACATTTTTGAGTGCATCTGTATAAGTTTGTCTTCTTTTCTTTCTTTCTTTTTTTTTTTTTTTTTTTTTTTTTTGATTTTTTATCGGTAGAATCATGTGATATAGAAGAAGAAACTAACCCGTGTTCCCTTCTTAAGTAAGTGAATTGCAAAAGATGAGACTCTAAACCGATTCTTCAAACAGGGCTGCATATATAAAGACATAGAACACAAACCATTAGCAAAAAAAATCTAAATATCTCTTTCTCCCACCATCTTAGAGCTTTGCTAATACAAAGGCTCATCTGCAATTCCATTAAAAAGATAAGCCTACACAAAAAAACCCAAAAAAAGTCTGATCTTTAAAGGGATTGAAGCATTAATAGTACATATATGTGGATTAAAGCCCCTAAAAATAACAAAAATCTGATAATGAAATAATCATATGCAAATAAAAGCAACAATAAAAACCACAAAAGAAAAATAAAAACCATAGAATCAGGGAATGGAAAAACAGCCCAAAGAAATCGAAAAGGGTAAAGTCCATTTCAATTTCATCTTGAAAGCCTTGAACTTTGGTAGAAATCATACAATGATGAAAACGGAACAATAACTCTACAAAAATCAGAATATCTTCGCAAAATTTAGAAACAGATGGAGATTCCAAAAATCCCCCTTTGATTTTATATATACACACACACACACACACACACACACACACACACACACACACACACACACACACACACACACACACACACACACACCTAAAGTCTATAACATGAAAAACCCAACAAAAGCCATAAAAAAATATAACTTGTAATGCTTTAAATTTCAAAAGAATCAAAGAAACTAGAGTAATAGAAGGAACCAACAAACAAAATTCTTCTCTTGAAATCTGTTTTTTTTTTTTTTTTTTTTTTTTTGAATGTACAATAACAAGGAATGGATAGAGATTACACCTGTGCTTGACAAGCTTGGAGATTTCCTCTCTTGGGTATCATTTGAGTTTTTGGTAGAAACATCTTCCGGCCATGAAAATCGCTACTGGAAGAAGATTTCAGGGATGAAAACTGAATAGAAGGAAGGCAATATGGTGTGGTGGGCCAGCCTCAAGTTGGAAGGAGACAACATCAAAAGGTGGAAGGCAATTTGGTGTGGTGGGCCAGCCTCAAGTTGGAAGGAGACAACATCAAGGACCATGTCCACTTCAAAGAACGGCGCCCTTTCATCAGGTGTTGATGATTCTTCTTTACACGGGAATGGATCCTCTCTCTCTCTCTCTCATTTGTGTGTAGACGTGTTTGTTAGCTGACCATAAAGCTGCTGGTGTGAAAGTCCATCTTTCTATATTGAAGAGCATTCAACTGTCATAGAAGAAAGGAGTATTGGTAAAAAGTTATAAAACATACAGAACCATTTGAAATTGAAGAATAACTACAGAGTCAACAGTAAAATAGATACCAAAGCAAGACAATCATGAATGCAGGATTCCTTCGTAGCATCTGTTGCATTTTTCACCAATGCCTGGCCAAAATATTCAATAGTAATCATCAACAGAATTAACTGAGCATTGTAGCTTAACAACCAATAGTAAACATGCCCAATAAGAAATCTAGATATTACAGAAAGAAACTAACCATTCTTATGTTTTCTAGTGAGATGCACCCATTCTTATTCGACTCCAATAGTGCAAATTGCTCTTTCATATAAAAAAGCTCATCCACAGTCAATGTCTTTGCAAGAGCCTGTTGCAAATGTGAACAAAATGAAATCTAAGTATGTAACATAATCAGTGAACTAAGACAGTTTCTTTGTAGTCATCGGATTTGGTTTAAATGTGTATAAAAAATTTAAAAAGAAGAAGGAGAAGAAGAAGGTGATGTAGTAATGCAAACTTGAAGAACCAGAACAGAGCAAGGCCTCAAATTTGAAAGAAGGATTATGCTTCAAAAGAACCTAATTATAATTTTACGTACTAAATGTTTCCCCCACCCACCTCCAATCTATGTATAAAGAACTTTGTTTTTTTCAAACAATACCCATCTCGGGCATAAGTTGCACATCTGTGCTAAACACATTGAAATAGCTAGTAGGATAAAATCTAAGATCATGGTCTTGTTCATTTACAAGCACCATCCACATTGAAATAGCTGGTAGGATAAAATCTAAGTTTTGTGCCAATCCCTGAAAGAAATCGATGCTGAATGGAAAACAAACTACATCAAGAATTTACTATAATAAAAAATAAAAAAAGAGCAGGGAAGGATGAGCAGAGATAATTTCTAACAAGAGATCAGAGTCACATGTAAGCAATTGCACCAAATGAGAAAAATGGCCAACTCACACCACCTGTTTATAAGAAGTGCTCTCCTAAGGATTCCAATTGCAGAACAAGAAATCGTAGCTTGATCCATGTAGCAGAACTGGTTACTTAAGAAAACAACATGGAGCTATGTTAGGCATTTCATGTCCAGTCCATTTAAATCAAACGCAATTGTTACCCTGACCTAATTTTGCAGCTATATTATTAAACGCCGTGTATGTTATTTAACCATGTGTGATCATTCTTATCCGAAGAAACTTGCTTTTCAATACCTAGAAGACCTCAAAAACGAATTTGAGAAATTCAATGGGAGTCAAATAGAAACTGATGCCAGGCCCTATGCTTTTATTAAATTTGGTATGTCTTCTACACCTAGTTCTATCATACATGCATTACTTAATATTAGATCAATCTTTGTTCTAATTCCTTGTTGTTTCTTTTGCTGGATTGCTGATTTTTCTTTTTCTTTTTTCTTTTTGTTTTAAAGATACATTCATACAGAAAACTGGTTGTACCATAGCTTGTGATACAGTTGACTATCTTGCCATTTCTCTGAGCTGTTTGAAAGTAAATCTTTGCAGCAGCATCAGGAAATACAATGTCAGAAGCCCGCATTTGGATTTTGCAATCATGTCGAATTTCAATCATCATCTTGATGTAGATGAAATCAATAAAAACTAGGATGAATTAAGCAAGTTTGAGGTCTTGTTGTTTTTAATGATAGTTCTCAGCATTCAGCGAGAAATACATACCCACAATAGTCACACATATGGTGACAATTATGAGAATAAGGCTAGCCCTCTCAATTTTGAACAGGAGTTGGGACCTGGCCAGACAGAGTAAAAATTTTGAATAGATCCAGGCCAACTAGCTCAAAATCCAAGCCAAAGACAACCCTAGGCCTGGCCTGTTGACAGCCCTATCAGTATAATTCACTAAGACTTGTTCCAACTTCCAACACAGTCCGGTTTTGGAACATGAATTACTCAGCGACTTGTTTCTTTGACCACTAAAACACTTTCTTTTACCATCGCCCACCAAAAACAAGTTGACTCACTTCTGCAAATAGATGGTTAAGAAAAATATAAAATAGTTGATGCATCCCAGTGATGGTCAAGGAAAAGTACTTGGCTAGTTCAAAACTCTCCGCTTTCAAGTTAACTGCATCACCAGTGGTCAACTTTCGATTGAAAAAAATGTCAGAGGTTGGTGGCTAGGATCTTTCATCTAGAAGATTTTTAGGGATGGACTATCCACTGTAGGGTTAATTAGATCAGTGGCACAAAACCTTGGGCAGGCCCCACTTCTATAATACCCTCAGGGCCAGAGAAACCAATACATATCTCTGGGGCCGAGAATCACATAATTCCTCATTATTGAATGCATGAGATAAATGCGTCCAACCTCCGAAAATGATAACAAAGTAAATCTCTGTTATAAACAATTTCTTGCAACCAAGTAATCTGACAAGGCTCACAAGAGTGTCAACAAAGAGGTCATGGGTTTGAGTACCCATTGTGGTGTGTGGGTGGTTGTGTGTGTGTGTGTTGAAAAAAAGTTATCTGACAAGGCAAAGATAAGTAGAAACGAGAATATAAACAAAAAAATTAATCAGGAACAAAACCACTCATTTTCAACATTTCAGTCAAGTTTTGTAACCCTATACTAAGATGGCATCTTATCCTTCAAATTCAAATATCTTCGACCCCATAAACACAACTGGTCCAATCCTACAGAAAAAGTTTCAATCTGCCTGTAAATGCTTAGGCCCTGTTTGGTTGCACTTGAGAATGATTTCATCTCATTTTAGTTAAAAGAAATTGTGTATTAGAAACATAGCATAAGGCACCAGGTTGCATCCACCTGTATTTCACGACATTTCATGACTAATCAATCTAATTTGGTGAAAAATATTGTGGAATTTATTGACATCAAGTGCAGCCAAAAACACCCTTATATAAATTAAGGGGTATCATAATTATTTTTAATCCTTACCAAAATCTCTAAGTGCGACGCTGGGTACCTCGCACGTTGAGAGCCATGTGAGTGAAACTTTCATGAGATCCAACCCAAACATAAAACATGCTCCAAATGGAACCCAAATATCATGACCACCCAGAACTTTGGTTGTCCATGCTGTAGCAAAAAGCTGGGATGGGACGCCCAATATTAGCTTTTGTGTAGGGGCTACCATAGTGTTTACACACCATCCAATCCATTCATCTGATGTGCTTCATCAGGATGAAAGAATTACGAAAAAAACATTACAAAACATAGGTGGGCCATACCACGTGAATTTAGAGGTTTTGAGTTATAAATTTTTTAAGGAAGCTGAACTGAATGCTGAATCAACCTGATTTTTGGATTGAGGCTAAACAAGGGCATTCCCGCCAGGTACCCGACACCACCACCACATCACTTTTTTTTCTTTTTTGTCTAATTGGCGACTAAACAGGGCCCTATAGAATCGAATTGACGGTGGTACGAATAATCATTTCATGAAATTAGTTTGAATTAAAAGTCACACAGTTCTAAAATCTATCATCCCCGCCGCACACATACTCATATCGCATTTTTCTTTTGTTTCTTGCAGCAACTGCACGCACGAATAAATACATGCATGAAACGATTTCAAGCATTTTTCAGATCAATCACATCAACAAAGCAGAGAGATTCAACCAAAAAAAAACCCAAAAAATTACAAACCTACAGCTCTTATGATCAATCAAGAAATTAATCAGAAGATCAGCTGACAAAATCAGATTCCAGGTTAGAAATTCCACAGAACTCCGCAAAGATTGCAAGAAAACAATTAAAAAAAAAAAACCAAATCGGAAAGGAAAGATGGTAGAAACACGTAAATAGCATGAAGAAAGAGATTCAAGAGATAGAGACAAGATCTTACCGAGCAAAAATGAAAAATCTCTTCTTCTTTTTCTCTCGCAAAGAGAGCTTCTGGATGAACGGTCTGAATCATCACGCCACCGCAAGGCAGAAGGGCGATCGAAGGGCGATCGACTGGCGACGCTCGAAAGAGGGAAGGGAGGAAGAAAAGGGCGGTCGAAAAGGGGAAAATGAAAGTTTCGCTGATGAAATGGGATAATAATTCAAATCCGTAAAATGTGAGTTTAACATATTGTATATAATATAAGGTATTCACAGCCGTACAATTAAGAGTCCATTTAGTGGATGTTTAACATACTATTACATAAGATAATTATCAATATAAACCATATACAACAAGACCCATCATTTAGATGGTCTGGATAGACATATATGAAACCCAAATTTTCTATGAACGAGTCACCACTATTTAATAAAAAATGCAAATCTAACAAGTTTTTACCGTACAAATGAAAACGGTGGCTTGCACTTTGTATTGGTAGGGCTTTATGGGCCCCACCATGATGTTTTTGTTTAATCCACACCGTAAATCCATTAGTAAACAATTTTTTAAGGTTTATATAAAAAAATCAGATCGAAATAAATCTTGGGTGAACAACACCACAGGAAAACAATAGCGATCGAACGTCCACCCTTAAAAATCTTAGATTTAGCTACGGATTCTTCTATTTTAGCTACGGATTAAATTCGTAGCTAATTAGCTACAGATTAAAGCCGTAGCTATAGACCTTTATAGTCTGTAGCCTTTGCTCATTTTTTTGGTAGTGAAATAATGGAGCGAATTACTAAGCACAATTCTATTAAAAAAAATAATTGAGAATATGAAAGAAAATTCAATCAGAGAAAGGGCACTAGGACTTTCGAATCCACCCCTAATTATCCTAACCCTTGTTTTGTTTGTTGATTCACCTTGATCTAGATTGATACCACTTATATAGAGAAAGCACAATCTGTGTCCTTAATCGAGCATACAGAATGTCTAATTCCTTTAAGCAATGCCATGAATAACATATCCCATGTCCTTGGTCGGGCACATGGAATGTATAGTTCATTAAAGCACCCTGTTTCTTCCTCTATAGGAAACTTGTTCTTGATCAGACACAAGCACCTATAAGAAGCATCCAAACAACATCCATATATATACTTTGGTCAAGTTCATAGATGGAGAAGTATAGAATTTAAACCAATCAAGCCCACTTAGAGAAAGAAACACACCAATCAAATCAAAATAAAATCAAAATATAACAAGAGTATTCAAATTAGGGGCTTCATCTCAGCCCTAGCTGAGAGATTAGTGACCCATAAAATCCATTAAAAAGTTGGATAAACAAAATTCATAAAAAGTGAACATCAAACCAATCTCTCTCTCTCTCTCTCTCTCTCTCTCTCTCTCTCTCCTTTCTTCTCTTCTTTGCTCCGGATCTGGAATCCCCAATTTCTCCATGTCTCTCCTCATGTTTTGCAACTCTTTTTATAGCTGATAGAGTGGCTGGAGTGGTAAAAATCGGATTTGGGAAGCTGTCGCAAGCGGAGTAAAAGCCTTTTCGCAGCCAAGTTCGGGGCCTCGAAACACCATACTTTCCTTGCTCAAATTCCAAAAAAACACCGTCCCTTAGGACTTTCTTGGGTCCTCTACATGATATACGGTTCAGATCTACCATATGATCAAAGATGGTGGCCCACAATCGCCTGGAAAACCACTTTTCACGATCGTGCGTAAGCCTACGCACGTGGCTTCGCTGACGTGATCGATGGGCCCCACAGAGGTTTTTTCGTGGAAATCCATCCCGTCCATTAGGTTGCCCTTGAAATTTCGGTAAAAAACGGACGGTTTTGGTTGTCCTTTGATTCGGTCCAGAGAAGAAATTACGCCAAGATCAATTTTGACGTTGCAGAGCAGTCCTTTTGTGGCCTTTGTACTGAACACGTGTGCACGCATGGATGCAAACTATCAGCATGGGTTTGAAGGGTTTTTCCCCCTCTACAAGATGGATGGCTTGGATCAGCCGTACGAGTCATGGGTGGGGCCCACAGTCAGCCGCAAAACTGTCCAACGGCGTTCGTTCGCTGCTGCCGAAAACGGAACTTTCCGTTTTCGAAAAGTCGGTCGCGACTTTTGAATTGGAGAGCGGTCAGCGCTGTTGACCGATGTGGTGCGGCTCAACCACGTACACACGTTGCACATACGGGCCCACGGTAATGTTTGTGAGAAATCTGCACCGTCCATCTTCTTTGTCTCCCAGATTAAGGTGTTGAATCCAAAGTTGAAGCATTTTCAGATATCAGGTGGGCCCAGAATCAACGGTTTATGGGCTGATTTGTCAGTTGGGGCACTTTCATAGTAATCCGAGGGCTGAAATTTGAAATGTACGGTTAATTTATGTCCCTAATCCCATGTATAAAGTTTTGAGCCAAACAGATAGAGGGAACCATGTGATCTTGCATTCTGGACCAATTTCGGGTCTCTGTAATGTGAACGGCTTGATTTTCTCAGATTTCTTTCGTGTAAATCCGTTGATCTTGGTTTTCTGGAGTCCGTCCCTTGCTCTGGTAATTTTGGAGCATCAAATCCATGCTTTTAACATCATTTTTCAATACACGCTCCTGATTTCATCCTGTAATAAAAATACAATTAAAATATGGCATTAAGCTTTATCATGTATGTAAAATCAGGTAATAGTCGGGGTCTGATATGCAATATTTGACCCTCATCATCGAGGGTTGCCGGAATTCGACCAGTAGGATTGTGGAAGCCTACGGAACGGTACGGACTATTGTATGGGTCTTACAACTCTCCCCTCCAAATAAAAATTTCGTCCTCGAAATTTGCACAATCATCGCAACTAGTCGTAACTCATAAAAAAAAGAGGAAATAAGGCATCGTCATATAAAATCGAAGACAGTATACAAGATACAATATATGGTCAATCATCAAAAAGATGGGGATAGCGCTCTCGAATCTCGGCCTCGCGCTCCCAAGACGCCTCATCAGCAGAATGGTGACCCCACTGAACCTTTACTAGGGGTATGACCTTGGTCCGGAGGACCTGCTCCTTCCGATCAAGGATACGAACTGGCTGCTCAATGTAAGAAGCGTCCTCACGAACCTCTAACGGCTGTCAATCAATAACAGGAACGATGTCTGACCCACACTTCCTCAACATAGAGACGTGGAAAACGTTGTGGACGCCAGACAACTGCGGTGGTAAGGCAAGGCGATAGGCCACAGTACCAATGCGCTTAGTGATCTCGAAAGGTCCTATGAATCTCGGGGCAAGCTTGCCCTTCGCTTCGAATCGAACCACGCCCTTCATGGGCGAGACCTTGAGATACACATGGTCCCCTACATCAAACTTCAAGGGATGACGTCGGCGATCACCAAAACTCTTCTGCCAACTCTGAGCTGTGCGCATCCTCTGCCTGTGATATCAATAGCCTCTGATATCTCCTGCACAAGCTCGGGACCTAGGAGATGCCGCTCTCCAGCCTCGGTCCAACAACTCAGAGATCTGCACGGTCTGCCATATAATGCCTCAAAAGGAGTCATGCCAATGGTCGCCTGATAGTTGTTGTTGTATGCGAACTCAGCCAATCGCAGATGCTCATCCCACCTACCCCTGAAATCAATAGCACAGGCCCGAAGCATATCCTCAAGGATCTGGTTGACCCTCTCGGTCTGACCATCGGTCTGTGGATGGTACGCGGTGCTGAGCTGCAAATCAGTCCCCATCGCTCTCTGGAAGCTCCCCCAAAACTGAGACGTAAACCTTGAATCTCGGTCAGAGACGATCGAGACTGGAACGCCATGCAGTCTCACAACCTCCTCAATAAATAACCTCGCAAGCCGATCCATAGACCAAGTCGCACGCATCGCGAGAAAATGTGCCGACTTCGTCAGACGATCCACAATAACCCAAATGGCGTCATGACTGCGCTGAGTCCTCGGCAAGCCCATAATGAAATCTGTCGACACATGCTTCCACTTCTACATTGGGACGCTCAATGGCTGCAATAGACCAGGAGGTCTCTGATGATCGGCCTTGACACGCTGGCATGTGTCACACTCGGCCACAAAACTGGCAATCTGGCACTTTATCCCCGCCCAAAAATACTGTCTCCTCATATCATGATACATCTTCGTCGAGCCAAGGTGGATAGAAAACCGCGATCGATGTGCCTTGGTCATAAGATCTCTACGCAACTCTGGAATATTCGGGACACATAATCGGCCTCTGAAGCGAAGTCCACCATCAGCACCCATCTGCCAATCTATCTGACTCTCAGATGCTGCCTCTGCTCGGTAGTCCTGTAACGACTCATCTGTCTGCTGAGCCTTGATCACCCTTGCGACAAGAGAGGGTTGAATCGACAGGCTCGATAGCTGAACGATAGAAGACTACAGACCAAAATCAAAGTCGTACTCTGTTATATCCTCGAGCATCCTCCACTTCTGCATCATCATGTGTGTCATCAAGCCTCGTGGCTGACGGCTGAGGGCATCCGCCACCACGTTTGCCTTGCCTGGGTGGTACTGGAGGTCAAAATCGTAATCTTTCAAAAGCTCCATCCAGCGTCTCTGTCTCATGTTCAGCTCGGACTGAGAGAATAGATACTTCAAGCTCTTGTGGTCAGAGAAGAGCTCGAACCTGACCCCATAAAGATAGTGTCTCCACACCTTCAGTGCGAAGACGACTGCTGCCAGCACCAAATCATGCGTGGGGTAGTTCAGCTAGTGCACCTTGAGCTGACGAGACGCGAAGGCTACAGGCCTGCCGTGCTGCATCAGGACAACACCCAACCCAATACGCGAAGCATCAGTAAATACAACGAATCCATCACTCCCAGAGGGGAGAGTGAGGACAGGAGCGGACGTCAGACAGTCCTTCAACTCGGTAAATGCTCGCTCGCATGCATCAGTCCAAATAAAATCTGCACCCTTCCGAGTCAACCTGGTCATCGGGGCAGCAATACGGGAGAAGCCCTCAATGAAACGCCGATAATAGCCCGCCAAACCAAGAAAACTGCGGATCTCAGACGCAGTGGTGGGCTGGTTCCACTGACGCACTGCCTCAACCTTCGAGGGGTCCACTACGACACCCTCCCTCGTCACCACGTGACCGAGGAACTTCACCTCCTCCTGCCAGAACTCACACTTCTCCAGCTTCGCATACAGCTGGTGGGCACGGAGGGTCTACAGAGCGATCTCCAAATACTGCATATGATCCTCACGAGTCCTCGAATATATCAGAATGTCGTCGATGAAGACCACAACAAACTGATTGAGATATGGACGGAAGACCTCGTTCATTAACTGCATGAAGACCGCGGGTGCATTGGTCAGTCCAAAGAACATGACCTGAAACTCAAAATGACCGTAACGCGTCCTGAAAGCTGTCTTCGGGATGTCCTCCTCTCGGACACGAATCTGATGATAACCGGAACGCAGGTCAATCTTCGAAAAGAACTGTGCACCCTGCAGCTGATCAAATAAATCGTCTATCCTCGGAAGTGGGTACTTGTTCTTAATAGTGACCTGGTTGAGCTGTGGTAATCGACGCAGAACCTCAACGAACCATCCTTCTTCCTGACGAAGAGTACCGGCGCTCCCCAAGGCAAACTGCTCGGAAGAATGAATCCCAACTCACGCAACTCGTCCAACTGCCGCTGCAGCTCATGCAACTCCATCGGTGCCATACGGTACGGGGCCTTCGAGATAGGCCCGGTACCAGGCATAAGATCAATCTCGAACTCAATATGGCGACGAGGCGGCAGCCCCGGAATCTCCTGGAACACGTCGGGGAAATCACAGACAATCGGCAACTGCTCGATACACAAGGCAACTGGCTCCTCGACTGCGTAGGTCATCAAACGAGACAATGGCTCTCCTCAGGGCTCTGCAACGAACTGAAACTGTGGCAAGCCGGGTATGCAGAACGTGACTATCCTCGCGGAACAGTCTAAGATAGCATGGTACTCAGCAAGCCAATCCATGCCCAAGATAACATCGAAGTCTGTCATCGGTAACACAAACAAGTCAGCAGGTAAGAATATATCACCGACCAGAATAAGGCAAGACGGACAGAAACGGCCCAATACTGTAGTCTTCCCTAAAGGCGTCGATACGTTCAATCCCTCGCTAGAAGACTCGGTCGGCAATCCAGTCGATCGACGAAAACCCTCAGACATAAATGAGTGCGAAGCGAATCAAACAATACTCGGGCGATGCATAAAGATATAGGAAGTATACCCTCAACGACTCCTCCTGAGGTCTGTGGGTCCTGCTGAGCCACATAAAACCTAGCCTGAGCTGGCTGGGGAGGTGCCTGTCCCCTCTGAGGTCCCTGGTGGTGCTGCTGCCTCTACGGCGGCCTATGCTGCTGTCTCTGCTATTGCTGGGGCCTCGGTGGCTGAGGTGGCTGAGGTCGCTGCTGATGGGGCCGCTGCTGCTGTACTGAAGGCTGCTGCTATGGTCGCGGCTATCCTGGAGACTGCTGCGGCCCTCTAGACTACTGCAGATGAGGACGGGGACACTTAGATATGCGGTGTCCAGAACCGCCACATCCAAAACACGTCCCTGGAAAACAGCTGCTGGGGTGGCGTAGAAGGTGCTATTGACGCTGCTGGTGTCACTGGTACTACTGGTACTCTAGCAGGTGGATGATCCCTATACCTCTGTGGTCGTCGATGTTGCTGAGAGCTACTGGACTGGGCTGGCCTCTTCCGGCCTCTCCTCTGATCTCGACCGCTCTGAGAGTCAGCCCACTCAGTCTTGTAGATCTGGGTCCTTCGTACTACCACCTGAAAGGTCGGTAGCTCGTGCCCAATAACACGGCCTCGAAGACCGAAACGTAAGTCACTCTTGAAACGGCGGGCCTTCCTCCCCTCATCATCAACCATATATGGCGTAAATCGTGATAGCGCCACGAAGCGTGCTGCCTACTGCGCCACAGACATGTCTCCCTGTACTAGAGTCTCGAACTCTCGTGCCCTCTGACGACGAATGTGGTCGGGGAAGTACTGCTCCTCGAATCGGCTGACGAAATCCTCCCATGTCCAGACATGATCAGGTCCTGCGACACGGGTAACAGAGGTCCACCAGTGCTCTGCCTCGCCCTGGAAAAGGAATGTGGCCAATCGGACTCGCTGCTCGGTCGTACATTACATAATATCAAAAATCTTCTCCACATCGGAGCGCCATCTCTCAACTGCTGACGGATCTGGCTCGCCCTGAAATCGTGGAGGATCCACCGTCTGAACTCGCGAAGAAGGGCACTCGCGCGCTCCTGCTCTGCCTGAGCCGCAGAAACAACCGGGCGTCTGCCCTGCCCCTGAAGTACAACTGTCACAGCCTGTAACATCTGCTGTAACTGCGAGGCACTCACAGGCACGGTTGGATCCACATCGGCATCAGGCGAAGGAATGTCATCCTCAGGCAGAGGAGCAGGGATCTCTCGGGGTGGAACGGGAGGCGCGTGTGGTAAGGCTGGAGCCTCGGGTGGCGGAGTGGGAGTCGAACGGGTCACTCTCCTGGGTGGCATGTCCTATAGGAAAGATAAGGCGCCAATTAAACTTGAGAATTGCGCGTTAAGGAACTCAATCGAAAGGTTTTGCACTTGGAACCTAACCGCCTCGATATCATAGTAAACATATGATGCCGTTCTCGGTTATTCCCAAGTTATGCTCTGATACCAACTTCTGTCACGCCCCGAACTTGGAGACCGATCTCACAAAATTCTCGATCGCCGAATCCGGCGCCGACAGCCTCCGTAGTACCCCATTCTCGGCTCCCGGCACCCATATACCAGGTTCCGATCCTGGGATGCTACAAGGAGGATTTCCAATATTAATTTGATTCGTAATGAGCATAACCAAGCATAACCCACGAACGATAACCACAAGAACACCATCATAAAATCCACTATGAACAAAAACTTTGAATACAGTGCGTAGGAAGGAAAATACAATATAGTGCAAATAACAAAAACTCCAAAAGCTCGGTGGCACGCTCCAACAGTGGCGAAACTACAGCTGCGTCCTGGCGTCGCCTGTACGCATCAATCGTGCATAAGCTTATAGAAAGTTTAGAGGGTGGTGTAAGTGTGTGCGCAATATGAGCGTACTCAAAATGTAATGCCGGAGTCATGCTGATGAGTACGTAAATGCAACCAGCCGTACCAAGGCTATATAGTACAAGATATGAATGCAATCGGCCATACCAAGACCATGCGATGCAAGATGCAGCTCAAGCATGCCAATCCTCATCCAAATCCTTATGTCAATACAGTTCTCAGTCTGGATAATCACCGGTGTTCAGTACACTCCAAATGGCACTGTCTCTCTCCAAGCAGCACAGTCCAAGTGAGCGTAAGAAACCTCACTATCCGCCTGGACAATAGTCAGCCAATACCTATCCGACACGTCGATAGCGAACCCATTTTCGAGCTGGTCAAACTCAACCTAGTAATGCCCCCTGCTCTCGGGTGAGTAAGGCCACACACCTTTCCAATCGACCACGACACAGTGGGAGACGCGGTCTCATGGTATTCGGCCCTCGTGCGCTCGTATATCCACTCGGTCTCGACGTTGGAGTCATCCTCTAGTGCCATCGGGTTCAGGGACTCTCACCGAGGGACATCTATGGCGCTCCAATGGCTTAGAACAAGATTTTTTCGGTATCCAACCAGCCACCCACGATATATCTGTGGAGGCTATAGCCCTGATGTCGCTAGGGCATATCTCAATCATATAGATGCAAATGCATGAACCACACTACCAATCATACAACCATCCTGCGTGAAGCACGCGCTCATGTAGGGCAACATCGCCTATCAAGGAGCCCGTAAATAGTCTGCCCGAAGGCATATGCTATGATCAGACACTCCTCATCTCAAGCATACATATGATGCATATGATCATGAATAATGGGCTGTGCTAAACATGTTATAAAGCAATAAACTATCCTCTCAATGAAGATGGGCCTATGTGGCCTACATGAAACAGATACGGGCCTATCAGTGGCTTAGGGAGAGTTATAATGTGGACATCGAACCAACATTACTCGTACAATGTGGACGTCAAACCAATATTGTCCCCAAGGCTCGGCTCACCTCAAATACCATTAAATAAATCCTGGTGGAATCACACATTACAATGTGCCTTAGGTACATCCCACTGGGCCCTAAATACATCAAATGGGCTGTATCTCATAGGCCTTATATTCATCAAGTGGGCCACCTCAATGACTCTCACCAATGGGCCCTATGTGAGACCCGACCCTAGTTCCCATGTTTGCATGTATGTGTGTGAGTATGCATCTTGTTCATCATGGTCTCGCGGTCCTACCGGTCGAATTCCGGCGACCCGCGACCTTCGAATTATGTTTACGGTCACCTTGAGTTCAGTCACGTAGACCTGACTCGGATCGACCCAAGACCTATGCCATCTCGTTCATATCATCATTGCGGTTCCAACGACGCGTCTTGTGTGTCAATCCGACCTATGGATCAAAAGTTTTGAGCATTTCATCGTGTGGCCCACTTTTTGTATAAAAACATGTGGACCACCTTCATTGCACAATTTCCCATGCACACCACACACACACACATTACACTATTGCATGGAATAAACACTACTCATACCTAGCCTACCCTAGCAACATTGTTATTGTCACCATAGGTTATTATTACTTCCCTTAAAAAGATTTTCTCTCTCTTTCCCTCTCATTTCTCTCTCTTCTCTTCTTCTCCAGCAACTTCTCTCCCATCTCCCTCTCTTCTCCAGCCCCATTTCCCCTTTAATCTTCCAAATCCAACCATCTAAATCCAATCTCACCCATTGATATGGATCCCTTGGTGCACTAGGAGCTAAGAGGTCCAAGTTTGGAGCAATCTAAGGTGGGTGTACTCCTAAGACTTAGGATTTCAATTTTCATATTCTTAGATCTCTTGTTTTTTGTGTGGGAAGTGTAGGGCCCACCAATCCATGGTGGAGATCCTACATCATCCCTTAGTTGTGGCTAAATGGCCTTTTTGATGCATGCATGTCCATGATTGAGTTTCTCCTCTATAAGCCCCCATCATGGAGGATTACTTGGATTTCATAGTATGATGGGTCATCTAGACCCTAGAATCATGGTTGAGATGACATCCCAACCATTGATCTTGAATCTAGAACATGCATGTGGTGGATCTATGTTGTAACATATGAATACAGGGAATGTATGGTGTGATTGATGAAGGGGAGGGCCTCAATGTGGCGGAGCCCCTCCTCTTGTGGCCGATTCTTTATTATTATTATTTTTTCTTTATGATAGAATGTTGATCTTGCATGTGTGGCCCACCTTGTAGGCCAACAAAAATCCAGACCAACCATGGAGCTTGGATGCCCATAGTGGTCCATCCTTAGACATGTGGCCCCAAAATCCACCTAAATGGGACACATGCAAGGGGTATTTGATGATGGGGAAGGTCTAGACATTTGTGGGGCCCACTGGGGTGGTCCACCACACAAATTCGTAGGGTTAAATCCCATGAAAAACCATGTTTATATTTTAATCATTTCTATTACATGTTGCTGTCCAAATTTGCCTGGACAGATTTTTGGGCCACTTTGGGGCCTGATTTATGGGTCTTTAGTGGGAATAATGAAATAAAATAATATATGATTCTTGTAGCCTTATGACCCACCTACAACCATACCAAATTTCAGCCCCATCTGACCTTCATTGGGGTCCCAAAGGTGTGGTCCAAATGAGGTGGACAGTCTGGATTTTTCTGCACTGTTCCAGCAACATTCTACCCTGGATAGGTTGGAATTCTGAAATTTATTAAAATACTTTTGGGTGTCTAAAAATTATGAAAATTTATAGAGAGGTGGTCCACTCATGTTAGGACCAACCTACAAAATTTTGGGGCTAATGGACACCTGTACACACCATGGTGGTGGCTGGACCGGCCCATTACAATATGGTGTCCAGATCAGTCCGATTTTCAGGATAGATTGATTTCTTTAAATAAATTAAAATATTTTTAAATCTTTAAAAATTCTGACAATTTGTGAAGTTATTTTTCACCTATGGTGGGACCTACCTACCAAGTTTCAGAGCCAATGGACCCCTGTGCACACCGTGGCGAGGGCCGGACTGGCTCACCACATTGGGACGTCCAGGTCTGTCCGATTTTTTTGGATAGACTGTTTTGTTCAAATTAATTAAAATACTTAAAAATATCTAAAAATTCTGAAATTTTGTAGAAGTGTGTCCCACCTATTGAAGTATCACTCTGAAAAATTTTAACCCCAACTGACCCCATTTGGGCATCCAAAAGAATGGGCCAAGATGGTTGGCTTGCCAAAATTTTCTGCTGTGCAGTCCAGCAATATGCCTTGATAAAAATTATAATTAAAAAATGTTTCCTTTGATGGTGGGCCACCTTTTTGGGTTTTCTCTCATTGTATACATGATGAGGGACCTTGGCCCTCAATTTTCAGAGTTTTAGAGGTCCTGGCCCCACTCCAATAGAGTGCCCAAATTTAGGACAGCAACATGTTATAATTATGTTTGGCCTTTGGGCTGAAATTCTGAGGAGTGGGGCCCAACACATTGTGAAGAATCTTAGAGGTAATAATTTATACATTTAGTTCCTTAAATATTGGGCTTAATAAATGCACTTTTGAGGCCCACCACAGTTGAATTTAATTGGGTCCATGAATGTGGCTAGTTGTTGAACTCTTTGAGCCCAATTGGGCTGGAACTTTCTAGATAGGCCCATTGAACTCTTGGGCCATTTTTACCATACTATTGTGTTGGATTAGTGGGCCAGATTACACAAGTATATGGGCCCTTGATTGCCCACCAAATCAACTTTATACTTGGGCCGGGTTGTAAGCCCAACTTACTTGACTAAGAACATGACATTTGCCCATGTGATTTGAGCAATGGGCTGCCCACTAGGCCACCACAATATATGGGATTAGTAGCCTTTATGTTGGGCCCTAACCTTTCCCCTATGGGCCCATAGTGGTATATATGGGTTGGGCTATGTGTGTTCCCCTTGGACCCATGTTTTGGATGGGCCTTGGGCCGCCTTTCTGAAGCCCAACATGAATGTATGTGGTATGTAATGACTGCCCATTTCTTATTTCTAATGTTATGTGGGCCTTGGGCCTTGATCCGTAATCAATTAAAGATGGGCTACCTCTTGGGGACCAATTGTGATTGGATGTTCACATTGGTGGCCCTAAGGTAGGCTCATGGGCTTCTATGGGTGGTTAAAGGCCCACCATAGACCCTTGTTAGGCTCGTTTCATCTATTTAGGCCCATATCATTGTTCTCCTTGGTCTCATGGGCTACCCCAGGTATATGGGCCCCCACTAGAGGTTGTATTCCTTATGAAGAATTGGTTAAGTACCTAGACCCTTCATGGTTAGGTAGAGAGTTCATCTTCACCTCATTGGCACCCCTATTCATCTTCATGGGCCACTCCCATACGCATCATATGCATGATTGGTTGAGGTATTATTGGCCATGGTTGTGTCATTGTGTAGGACATGTTGGTATCTCCCCGAGAGATGGATGCTTGGGATTGATGCATGGGTGATTGTGTGATTCATGCATCTGGCATTGCATAGCTTATGAATATCTGCCCTTACTTCATCAGGGCCTTGCCTCCACAGGGGTATTCATGGATGGCTGTATGTGTGGACACCGAAAATATTAGTTGAGCATACCGGGTGCATAGGATGCCCATGAGTGAAATTTCCAAAAATTCCACGGTACCAAGGATCTGCTCCAACGCCGTGACCGGGTGGAATATATGAGCACACGAGGGCCTTATACCATTAGGCCGCGTCTCCCACTGTCGTGTAGTCGGTTGGATAGGGGTGTGGCCTTACCTTCCTGATGTGAGGAGGCATTGCTAGGTTGAGCCTGACCAGCTCGTAAATGGGTCCGCTACCTTCAGGCCTTGTTGGTGATTGGCTGTCCACAGGCGGGTAGTGAGGTCTCTTACGCTCGTTTGACTGTGCGGGGTCTGTAGAGCGGTAGTCATTCAGCAGTGTAATGGACCCCGGTGATTTCCTTATGATCGGAAATGTACATGACTTATGGTTTGGATATGAGCACTGACATTACTTGCATTGCATTAGCATTGGTTGTACAAGCCCCTTCATGCATTGCCTTGGCATGGCACCTAGTACTCATTGCATCTTATTCATGATAAGCAAGGGTAAGGCTAGTGATATCCTCATTGACCATGCTTCTCTCCTTGTATCTCCTACTACTCTTCTGTGCACCATTATCACACACCTACACCACCCTCTAATCTTCTATAAGCTTATGCACGATTGATGCATGCAGGATACTCTAGGCAGGCGACACAGCAGTAGATCATGGAGTAGAGCTGAGCATTTGAGGACTCCAGTGTTGCTGACCTTTCTCTCTTTTCCTTTTATCTCATGTATGTCCTTTTGGACCTTATGGATGATTGTAAAAGTTCAAATTTATAGTGGATTTTGCGATGTGTGCCTTTGTTATTCTCAGATGTTCTTACTGTGATCTTGGGTATGCTCGTATTGGAATGATTATACTGTTATGAAAATCCTCCTTGTAGGATCTCAGGATCGGAACCTGCCTCAGGAGCCGAGAATGGGGTACTATGGAGGCTGTTGCGTTCAGAATCGGTCATCGGAATCCTTGTGAGTCCGGTTACTGAGTCTGGGGTGTGACACTCTAGGCACATTGCAATGGGCCATCATCCATGGGCCTGAGAATGTATTAAAATGAGCCCAATCACATAGGCTTTATGTGAATCAAACGGGCCTAATCACATAGGCCATATACATATCAAAGTGGGCCTCAAAATTGGGCCCATATACCTGCCAAGATGGGCCTAAATGCATGGCCCATATATACCAAGGTGGGCCTTAATAATGGGCCTAAAAAAAATACATCAAGATGGGCCTAAGTACATGGACACATATGCATCTAAGTGGGCCACATGTGAAGCCCACCATAATGTTTATTTTGCTATCCAATCTATTGATAAGGCCATATGAATAGGGGGCCCACCATAATATTTAATTGGCACCAACCTGTTTATGAGATCAAGTGGGCCAGGGGCCTACTAGAATGTTTATTTTTCATACAATCTGTTCATAAGGTCCCGTGGACCAAGTGGGCCCCACCGCAATATTTATTTTCCACCCAATCTATTAATAGGTCATACAGACCTGCGGCGCCACCGTGAAGTTTATACGCTATCCAACTGTTCACAGGGCCACACGGCCAGAGAGGGTCCACCGTGATGTTTATTTGCCACCCACCTGTTTATAAAGTCACTTGGCCAGGGAGGGCCCACCGTGATATTTATTTTCCATCAAACCTGTTCAAAAGGTCACACGTGACCTGGGCCATGATCAGGGGTCCCACCGTGAGGTGGTCCACAGATCCAACCCATACATTATGTGTGTCCCACCTGTCTAAGGGTCCAGACCAAGTTTCAGCCCCATTAAAAATTCAGGTAGGCCCCACCATGTGTTTTTATATGATTTAGGCATGTCTTCACATGATTTAGATGGTATGGCCCACCTGAGTTCCGTATACGGGTGATTTTTGGGTGGATCGAAGCCAGAGGGGAGGCCCACCCAATGCACGGTGCTGATGCTCGAAACGCATCACAGTGGGGTCCACAGCTGGGCCGTGAGGCCCAGCCCATTCCGTCCGCCGCCAGCAGCCGCAGGCGCTGCAGCAGCAGCAGCAGTGCTGCTGCGAAATTTTATTTTATTTTATTTATTTATTTTTTTATTTTGGGGCCCACTGAGATGTGATTAACAATCCAGCCCATCCATTATGTGTGTCCTACTTATTTGACCGTCCAAATCGAATTTCAGCTACATCTAAACTCCAGGTGGGTCCCACCAAGCACTTTTATATGTCTTGGCATGTTTTCACATGATTTTAGAGGGTATGGCCCACCCGGTGATCGGATCACCTTGCGATTTTGGCTCAACGCCTAAAATCATTTGGAGAACAAAATGGACGGCGTGGATCATCCTCATACCTCAAGGTGGGGCCTGCATGAACAACCCACCCCAAAAGTAAAAATCCCCCTTTTTTTTTGCAATAACACACCCCTGTCAGTACACCACACTCCTCACGCGTCCAGCGTCCACGGACGCTGGACGGCACGGATGTAACACACGCATCATGGCTGGGGCCCACGTGTACCCGGCCCCCGTTCATCAAGGTGGGTCCCACATTATCGTGGCCCATCATAATGTATAATATATATATATATATAAGATAATATAATATATTACACATTATTATCTAAGAGATGAGATCTCCCTAAAATGTGGTGGGCCACTCTATCTGATGGGTAGAGTAGATTTTACAATATTTGGTGGGGCCCACTACATTCTAAGGAGAAGAGAAGGAGAGAGAGAGAAAGAGAGAGAGAGAGGGACACATGGTGAGATAGAGGAGGGACCCCGCCACTATGGGCCCTCCATTTCATACATGCATACATCAAAAACGGGTCCCACCAACAAGTGGTCCTAAGAAAAGAAATTTAACGGTGGATCACCCACCTCTTGCACTCCTCCTTGCCTCCTTGCACTCCAATGCTCCTTTGCTTGACTTTTAATGGTGGATGATGGACTTTTGATGGTGTGGATGAGAGATGAGAGGGGTGGGGAAAGTGGGCCACACTAGTTGCTCTTAGAATGCTTGGGAAAACTTGGGACGTGTGAGAGAGAGGGAATGAGAGAATGAGAGAGAGAAAGAAATAAATTAAAGGAAGAAGGGATGGTGGGAGTGGTGTGATGATGTCATGGGTAAGGGTGGCTTTAAAAAATGGGAGAGAGAGTTGACTTTAGGCTTGCTTATGTCAGGGAGAGGGATGGGTTGTTGTACTTGGGTATGGGGTGACTTGACTTGTACTTGACATGAGTGATTGATTGATTGATGGGACATCTCGTAGAGATTCCCTCGTAATTTGTAACGCACGGTGTTTTCATCGAATCGAACGCAGGCCGACATCTTCTAGCCTGGGTATCGGGTCGGTGTGCGAGTCGCGCCATTGGAACCGCGGCGACGACGCGGTCGCCAAGGTATAAGTTTCGGTTCGAGTCGACCTTGGCATGCAGGTCTCGTCTTAGGATCGTGTGCAATGTTGGCTTTAGGTCGAGGGTTGCTGGAATTCGACCAGTAGGATCGCGGAAGCCTACGGAACGGTACGGACTATTATATGGGTCGGTGTTTTCATCGAATCGAACGCAGGTCGACATCTTCTAGCCTGGGTATCGGGTCGGTGTGCGAGTCGCGCCGTTGGAACCGCAGCGACGACGCGGTCGCCAAGGTATAAGTTTTGGTTCGAGTCGACCTTGGCATGTAGGTCTCGTCTTAGGATCGTGCGCAATGTTGGCTTTAGGTCGAGGGTTGCTGGAATTCGACCAGTAGGATCGCGGAAGCCTACGGAACGGTACGGACTATTGTATGGGTCTTACACTACCGCAACTTATATAGATTGAACAAAAGAGAGTTAGTAAGAGGCTTACCCAAAATATAATAAAATAGATAAAATATGTGACGAATGCTAGATTGGCAAGCAAACTGGAGCTCTCACAAAAAGGTGGACTCCAATGCCACATCTAAACAGCTCGAACTCCTCCATATGGATCTGATTGGACCAATTAGAACGGAGAGTCGATGTGGCAAAAAGTATATTCTGGTAATCGTTGATGACTTTACTAGATATACTTGGGTAGTCTTCTTAAGAGACAAATCAGAAACTCTCGATGAAGTTAAAAGGGTACTTAGACGTATCCAAACCGAAAAAGAGACTCAAGTCTGTAAGATCCGTAGCGATCATGAATCAGAATTTGAGAATAGTGGTTTTGAGAAGTTTTGCAGTGATCAGGGAATATCACATGAATTCTCTGCGCCCAAAACACCACAACAAAATGGTATAGTAGAAAGAAAAAATAGAGTGCTTCAAGAAATGACAAATGTAATGTTAAACAGTATGAAGCTCCCTAAAATCTTTGTGCCGAAGCCGTAAATATTGCATGTTATATAATAGCCGTGTTTAGATTAGAAAATCTAATGGTAAAATGGCTTATGAAATGTGGTTTGATAAGAAGCCTACTATCAAATACTTTCAAGTTTTTGGCAGAAAGTACTATATTTTACGTGATAGAGAAAATCTGGGTAAGTTTGACACAAAAAGTGATTAAGGGATATTTTTAGGGTATGCTCTAAATAGTCGAGCATATCGAGTTCTTAATAAAAAGACCGGTGTGATTCAAGAATCAATTAATGTGGTTATTGATGATCACTTAAATACACCTGTCTCTAGTTTAGATAATGATGAAGTACTTCTAATTGATAAACCGGATTCTTCATCAAGTCAAAATAACTCTAAACTGAGAACTGTTAAAGACCATCCAACTAATCAGATTCTTGGAAACCCTCTCACTGGTGTGCGCACTCGTAGACAATTTGAAGATATGTGTAATTACATGTGCTTTACATCTCAGATAGAACCGACTAACGTAAAAGAAGCTCTTACTGACAAAAACTGGATAGTTGCAATGCAAGAAGAGCTTAATCAATTTGTTAGAAATGATGTTTGGTACTTAGTTCCTAGATCAAAAGATAAACATATTATCGAAACTAAGTGGATTTTCAAAAATAAGTCTGATGAACTTGGTAATATAAGTAGAAACAAGGCTAGACTGGTTGTACAAGGGTACACTCAAATTGAAGGCATCGATTATGGTGAAACCTTTGCCCTAGTAGCTCGTTTTAAATCAATTAAACTATTTATATCCATTGTTTGTTTTAAAAAGTTCAAAATTTATCAAATGGATGTAAAGAGTGCTTTTTTAAATGACGATTTGCATGAAGAAGTGTATGTTGAACAACCAATGGGTTTTGAAGACCTTAAGAATACTGATTATGTCTATCACCTAAAAAAGGCTCTCTACAGTTTAAAACAAGCTCCCAGGGCATGGTACGAAAATTTGACTAAGTTTCTACTAAGTCACAACTTTATAATGAGAAGTGTTGATAAAACTCTGTTTGTTAAGAAACATAATGAACACATTTTGATAGTGCAAATATATGTTGATGATATTATTTATAGATCTACTTGTACTAACATGACTGTTGAGTTTGTAGATCTTATGAAATCTAAGTTCGAAATGAGCATGGTTGGAGAATTGAATTATTTCTTGGGTTGCAAGTTAAACAGCAACTTGAAGGTTTCTTTATTTCCCAAACCAAATATGCTCTGAACTTACTTAAAAAGTTCATATTTGAGAATGGGAAGAATTTTGATACTCTTATGAGTACGACTTTAAAACTCTCAAAGGACTCTACAGGTAAGAGAGTTGATCCAAAATTATATCATAGTATAATAGGCAATTTGCTGTATTTAACTGCAAGTCGACCTGATATTGCATTTAGTGTAGGGATTTACGCTAGATATCAATCTGACCCTAAACAGTCACATTTAACTGCTGTTAAGTGGATTATGTGATATGTCGCAAGTTCAGCTAATCTAGGTCTTTGGTATCCACATGATACTAGTGTTCAATTAGCTGGTTACACTGATGATGATTGGGCTGGTAATGTTGATGATAGGAAATCAACCAGTGGTGGTTATTTCTATGTTGGGAACTGTTTAGTTTCTTGGCAAAGTAAGAAATAAAGTTCCGTATCACTCTCTACCACTGAGGTTAAATACATTACAGCAGGAAATGCATGCACTCAGCTGGTATGGATGAAAAAAATGTTAAGTGATTATGGAATTACACAAGACTCTATGGTTTTATATTGTGATAATTTCAGTGCAATCAATATATCTAAAAATCCAATCCAGCATTCACGAACCAAGCACATTGACATTAGATATCACTAAATTCGTGAATTAGTGGAAGAAAAGACAATTTCTTTGGAATACATTCCGACCGAGACTCAACTTGCTGACATTTTCACTAAACCACTCGACAAAAGCAAGCTTAATAAATTGAAATTTGATCTTGGTATGTCCAATTTGAATTGATTATTTATGCATTAATTTATCATATTGTATATATTTGTTATTTTTAAATAATTAGAATTTCAAATTTTAAGAAAATTGCATATTTTTGGCTGTGCACAACCAGTCGAGTACATACTCGACTAGTCGTGGCACGACCGGTAGAGCATATGCACGACCAGTTGTGTGGCGCGAGTTTGACCTTTATTTAGGGGAAAATTCCTTTTTCTTCTATTTGGGGCTTCTTCTCCAACTAGTCTTAGCACGACCGGTCGAACCCATCTCCTTAGATCTTCAAGGTTAGTTTATTATTTCCATTTTCCTTCTAAATTCAAGTTCATTTCACTTCTTTTTCATCTTTGGAGTGATTTATTTCTTATTTCATTGAGGTTTTTTGGGTTTTCTTCTCCAAAATCTGATTTTGAGAAAACCCACTCTATATCTTTTACAACCTCTTGATTCCTTCATTTTTTTAGTTGTAAATGGATCCTAGAGGCAAAAAGAAAAGTTCCCATGGTGCTTCAACATCTAGATCGACACCTATCACAAGGCGCTACCTTCGGTCACCCGAAGATGATCCCTCCTATGTGCAGGATTTGAGGTTGTGCAATGTTATAGTTAAACGACCTGTGCATGTTGAACATATTGCTCCGTTTGAACTCATTTCTCTTCTTCAATCTGTAGGATGGGATAACATTCTACATTGGGGCTAACCGACATACCGGTCTATTGCGCAAGCTATGTTTGCATGTATTTATGATTTTTCAACTGATAATTTAACTTTTATTATAGCAACTAGAGAAGGTCCATTTGAAGTAGATCGACATTTGATTTCTGGCCTAATGGATATACCTGTCAATGATGAAGGTATTCCAATTAGCTCTCTAGTAGCTAAACCATCTGAATCAGAAAAATGTGTACTTACTAGAGCATTATGCAATATAGATGCGCAATGGAGTCTAAATGGGAATGCCCTTGCTTTAAAGTATTTGTTACCCAGATATAGGGTCCTTCACAGGATATTTATTTCAAATCTTTATCCTCGTTTTGGTAACAAAACCGAACTCACCTCTTTCATGATTCGGATTTTGCATTCCATCATCTCTGGTACATCTATTTGTCTTCCTTCTTTGATCTGTCATTCCATCATACAATTCCGTCTCCATCCTGGACACATCGATATTCCTTTTGCATATCTTATGACTGTGTTGGCCACCCATATGTTAGTGGTTATACCTGTTGGAGAGGCTCCTATTCAACACCTAATTTTCAACAACTCAAATATAAATAAAATGAATTTGAGGTTGGCTAATGGTCAAGTCAATGTGGGTGTTGGGGGAGCTGAAGCAGTGAATGAAGAAGAAGGCGATTTACCTGCAGATGATATTAACATGGACGATATCTTTGATGAAATCGAATCAGATTCTGAGGCTGACCCTGATTACCAACCTTCTAATTTTGCTGAGAGGTTGCATTCTCTTGAGGAATAGGTGGCTCATATTCATGTAACCCATGATTCACAATTAGTTATATGCATAAATATATGAGGTGCATTAATAAGGTTTTACATCAAATTGATCCATCTATTCCTGCTCCCTCTTCAGGATCTGATTAGTATTTTCTAATTTTGGATTGTAATAACTCTTATGATACTTTGCTTCCTTTCGGTTTGTGGGATTGACTTTGGTTGAACTTGGATGATGATTGATGATACTTGAACTTTACTTTCTTATGAATTTTCATATCTTCTTTATTCCTCATTGCTTGTCTTATTCTTCCTTGTTTATCTACATCATGCTTCTTGGAATGGGTTCTTCCTTTGTCATATTGTGACAAAAAGGGGGAGAATTTTGAATTTTGACATGCTTGAAATATGGTGTTTGTGAGTTAAGGCATGTGGATTGTGGATGGAGGGATAGGAGTAAGGGGGAGTAGTAGTAAGAGTAATAGCATTAACAAAATGCTTGCTTTCTTTTCTATAACTGGTGCATGATTCTTTAACCAGGTTGACTGGTTTATATTGATAACTGGTGCATGATTCTTTGTGCATATAATGCCTATGTTTGTATGGAGTGTTTTTTGTCACAAATTTGACAAAGGGGGAGACTGTAAGTGCTATGGTTTTTAGCTCCTATAATGTCAAATTTTGTAGTACCAAAACCTCTCTTGGAATCTGTGTTTTGTGTAACACTTCTACATAATGAAGATTGTGCATCACTCAAGAACAAAGATCTTTACTCCAAGAAATGCAAGTTTACATGGTCATGTTCGAGTACAACAACAAGTGTGAGTTCAATGTTTCAAGATTTATAGATCAAGCTCTAAGTCAAGACAAAGTCTTTTACTTTGAACCTCAAGTTCAAAACTCAAGAGGTTTCAAGTTCAAGCTTCTTAAAGTTACAAATTCAAGATTCAAATTGAAGCTTCAAAAGGTTTCAAGTTCAAGCTTCATCATGTAATGATCACAAGCTTCGTGAACTTCAAAGATCAACTATCAACCAAAGGAAAAGAAGTTTCAATGTTCATACATCATGTATAAGGTATGAACGACCTTAGATTGACCTTAGGGTAGGTCATTTTGAATACATAATTCAATTAGATCATTTTATAAGTGAATAGACTGTTTCTCAACTAGTCCTGGACTCTATTCGACTAGTTCAAGCACTAGCTCGACCAGTCCAAGAAATTTCACGACCAGTCCTAAGGTTGTTGCAAATTTTTGAAATTTTTTGTTAAGCCACAACCAGTCCTGGAGACTGCTCGACTGGTCGTGTGAACGGCGCTCGACTCGCTCTCGACCAGTCCTACAGCTATGACTCCAAGTCCAGCAACTAAATCTGGTTTCACACGACCAGTCGTGGACAGGTCACGACCAGTCGTGGAGGTCCCTCAACTGGTAGTACAAGGCCTATGATCAGTCGTGCAACGACTTTATCCGATCACGCTCAAAATTTCAAAAATCTATTAGTCCTATTACTAGTCGTAGTGTCCATAAGACTAGTCGTGAACGCGATTTCTTCACCTATAAATAGAGCATGAATTTTAAAGTATTTTATTCAATTCAAGCTAATTCAATTAGACCCTCTGAGAGATAAGTTAGTGTTCTTTTTAAGCTATATTGTGATCATTTAATATTCTCTTAATTTAGCTTTTCTATATTTGATTTTATATTCTTTATTCCAATCATATTTGAAGAAGGCATTGAGATTGCCCTTTTCTTGGAATCAAAATCAAATAGAGCTAGCCCAACTTGATTTAATTTAAAATCAATTTAGAACCTAGAACCATTTTATAAGTGAGTTTGGACATTGAACTTCTACGTTGAAATTCAACTCCAAATTGGTTCTTCTGGGCTACATCAAAAGGAGAATATTCAGGTACTTTACATTATTGTAAATTTTTGTTTTAGTTTTTGAGATCGTGCCAGAAAAATCTTTGTTTTGGTTTGTTTGAGGTGATCTAGAAAACTCAGAGCGTGGGGTTTTTGAATTGTGAAAGCCCACATGAAAGACACAATTGTGAGGGTTTTAGGTGAAAATGGAAAAACCTATTTTCATAGTGAACGGTAATATCCATTGTGTGAGGATATTAGGAGTGGAGTAGTTGTGTGGCTGTTGTTTAACAGTTGGTGTACACACAAGCGAACCACTATAATTCTTTGTGTCTTATGGATTGATTGTTTATTTATTTGTGTGGATGATTGTAATTTTCTTTTTGCATTGTGGAGAATGTTGTAATTTCTTTATGCAAATGTGGAGAATGTTGTAATAGCCTAGATTTTCCTTCTTGCTATTTATTTCTTTATTCCTCTATAACAGTTTGAGTTTTGATACACAAACCATTCTAGTAAGGTTGTCCTACCATAAACCCTTGGTTTTTATGGTGCAAGGTTGTCCTTAGAACAACATTTGTATCAACCTCTCAATACTCGTTCTTTTGAAGTTGTCATTAAATTCATCATTGTGGAATTGTCTATTGCTATCTGTATTTAATTTATTTAAATTCCGCTATTAATTTTTTTAATTTGGCATTGTCCTATTCACCCCCCCCCCCAAGACATATAGCTCGGACTTTTCAGCTTTGTTATCGATGTGAGCCCGAACACATTTATAATGATGTAAGCCGAATTAAGGATTTGGTCCATTGCAGCTCCATTCACAAGAATTGAACTGATAAGAATGAACCTGTTCACCCCAATTTTTTGGCATGCATCCACAAGGTTCACTGTGCCAAAATTATCAACCGGCAAAAAATTCAATCGGTTAAATAGATAAACCAAGAAATATTTATGAGAGATCAAGTTACATATTCTGGGATATAGTTATAACCCAATAACTAGAAGATTGAAAGACTATCTAGATCATGGTTGTGAGGTATGACACTGGATACCTATGCAATCTAGGTATGTGGCTATGTGCACAACAATGCTCAATGAAGAAAACCTTGTGTGCAGGGGGAGGATTAGTTTTCTATCATATATTTTTTTAGAGGAAGAGGATGCTCTGCATTGTGATACTTCCCTGGCATACCGCCTAAGATTACCAAGGTTCTCTTGGTTTGCTAAATTGAGCAAAGTGGTGTGTAAAACATACTACTACTGGATGAATCTTGAACATTTTACAAATGAGATTGACGTACAATTATAGAATTTGAGATGCATTCTAGCCAAATTGTATGGTTGATATTAGTGCCAAGACAGAGCCTGCTTAGAACAAGGATGAATGAGAAGGGTTGTCAATGGACTATGCCTTGTGCCTTCGTTTTGGAACCTTTTAACTGTTATTCGCAGACAGAAGAAAGCTTGTCTACAATCCGTTATCTTCTGTAGTTATCCCTACCACTAATAACAGTCAGGCATCTCATAGAAGAAAAACCAGAAAAAAAAAAAAAAAAAAACAAACAAAAGAAGGCTAAGGCGAAGTTCCTCACAATTTCTTCATGTTATTACACTAAAAGAATCTAAATACCCATGATATGAAACTCCATATGCTATAAAGAAATCTGACTTAACGCAGTTTGCATTTCTTGTGCCAACCCAAATGCAAAGCAAATGGGTTCCACTCGAGTAGCATGCCAATTTCAACTTGGCGATCCTTCCAAACAGGCTCTCAAAGTACAAATAGAGATTTGAATCCATACAACCCCAATTTGTACCACAAATCAATTTGAATGTTGCTAATGGCGTTAAACAGTCTTGATTGTGCTTCCAAGGGAATGATCGAAGCCCACTTGCTTGACCATACTGCCTTGGAGGTTCTTATTTCTAATCCTACCAAAAAAGAAAAAAAGAGAAAAAAATGTCGTGATTCTTAGCAGATCTTATGTGAAGATGGCTGGATCTTCTCTGTATTCCATTCCAGTAATGTTGTTTCTCCTTATTAGTACAATGATGATGATATAAAGATTCCTTATTTTGGCAAATGAATACATACACCCTGATTCTACCATCATGTAATAATTGTGCAAGGATAAGATAATGAGGGATTTACCTAAGACCACGCACATTCTCGAACTGTAAATATCCTATCCTGGTCAGGGTGAAAGCACGTGCCAACCTTACCCATGGGCTGAGGGTCTGTGATGGAAGTTGGGAAGTTTCCTTTCCAATTCAACCTACTAAACAGTACCTTCCACTGATTGTGCCTATAGACAATTTAACCTGCATTTTGTAGACAATGTAAGACAACACACCACAAACAACTGAGTTTATTAAAAAGTTGGAGGAAAACTGATATAAAATCCAACACGTACTGTCAATGAGTATTTGGTTGGCTGATTAGTTTAACCATCATTGTTAGTAGCACTAAAATAAGTGATGTAAGTACCTTTTCTTCTGGTAGGTCATGCCAATCAGCACCTGGGCACTTTGGAATTCTTTGGCATCTACTGTGACCCAAGCTGGAGCATACGCATCACGAATGTCTAACTTGACAAAGAAGCAATCTTGATGAACATGAATTAGAGCCTTCGTAAACATGTCTACCACTTGATCTTCAAGCTTGACAAACGACATGGTACAGTAACCCATGTCAATGTATTGGAATACCTGTATTGACTAATTACCACATGAACATGAATGAGATTTCAAAGGGCTCAGTCTAGGCCAACTAAAATTGCAATTTTCAATAGGGCTAGTCAAGAGAGCCGACCCCACTTGGCGTAGCCATTGGACGGCCCCATTGGTTGTGGATCTGCAATCATCCAAATTACAGAATCATCTTCGCCATAGCAGGATCCTCAACTCCACGCCCTGGACGTATGGTTAGGTTTTCGGTTCTGGTGAGTAGGCCCATAGTTCTTCAATCCAAACCAAGGTCCATATCCTGGAACGTTAATTAGTTGAATGCAGAATGTAGTAGCATCTCTTCTTCTCCAGTTGCCTCTGTAGGCCACGAATTGAATGGTTGGGATTACCCTACCCTGGAGATTTTAAGGGTGTGATGCTCGTGGTCCATCCATGGTGGAATGCAACAAACCAATTGTCTGAATCCCCTCAAATCCCCAATCCAATTCCATAAAAAAAAAAAAAAAAAAAAAAAAAAAAAGAATATTCAAAAGATAGAAAAAGAAAATCGGTCTTGCATAGTTAAAATGGACGCGGACTATGGCGTGAGAGAGGCACCTCTTCGTGAGATCGAGCGAGAGGGGATGGTTAGGGAGAGAAGAGGGGTTCGTGAGAGGGGAGATCGAGAGAGAAAAGGGGCCACTACCAAAAAAATGACCAAAGGCTACGGACTATAGAGGTCTATGGCTATGGCTTTAATCCGTAGCTAATTAGCTACGGATATAATCCGTAGATAAAACTTAATCTGTAGCTAAAACATACCTCCCAATAGAACTTTATTAGAGACTGATGATGCTTAAGGGACTCCATGGGGCCCATTGCAATATATTTATTTTATCTAATCAGTCCATCAATTTTGAAATATTATTTCGGTGCATGAGCCCAATAATTAGAAAGATCAAAAGTTTAAGTGGACCACACCATGAGAAAGAATGAAAAAATAAATTTATATCGTTAATATGTGGTGTGGTCCACCTTAATCTTAGATCTGACTCATTTTTTGGATAATTCTTAAAAATGAGCCATTAAATTGAATGGACGGAGTGGATAATTAACATACACAACGGTGGGCCCCACAAGTCCTAAAATAAATCACCCCAAAAATCTCATCCGCGCACCCCATTTCACAAAAGGAAATCTCTCTCTCTCTCGCACTCAACCCTCTCTCGCACTCAACCCTCTCTCGATCTCTCGCACTGCACCCTCTCTCTATCTCTCAGCCCCATTTCCCTCTCTGTTTCCCAACCTCTTTGTTTCTCTCTCTAGGGTTTTCAAAACTCCCTTTCGCTGCAAGAAGAAGAAGAAGAAGGAGAAGGAGAAGAGACGGTTAGTCTCTCTCTCTCTCTCCTTCTCTCTCTCTCTCTCTGGATGGATAAAAAATTCTAATGACGTTTGATTGATTGGCAGCTGGCGATGGCCATTGATGATATTCTTTCTTTTTCTACTTTTTTGAGATAATGTTTTTGCATAACGACATTGATTAAAAAAGGGAACGCACAGTTGAACCATTTTTATGCATTCACTACCAGAATCATCCAATCTTATAGAGTTAGTGAGAGTTAACAACTACACTGCCTTCTGTTTATGGTTATTTAATGGTGAGCTGATCTGAGTAATCATTTGAGAAATGCAGGTTCGGGTTGGACGTTCACAATATTTACTGGATCATGAAATTTT